>MUZC01001994.1:805259-819960 GCA_002072015.1 Radix auricularia | reverse complement strand
CCTGAGGTGGCTAGGACATGTCAAAAGAATGAGCCCCGGCCGCATCCCGAAGGACCTCCTATATGGTGAACTTGCTTCAGGAAAGAGGAAAACAGGTCGCCCACGCTTGCGATTTAAAGATGTCTGTCAAAGGGACATGAAAGCAGCCAAAATACATACAAGTGACTGGGAGTGTAAGGCAGAAGACCGATCTACGTGGCGCACAGTTGTCAAAGAGGGCGTGATAGTAGCCGAGGAGCGAAGAATGGAGGAGGCTGCAGACAGAAGAGCTAGGAGAAAGGCCAAAACATTTGGAAGCACAGAACTCGTGTGTAAAAACTGTGGCAAAGACTGTCACTCAAGGATAGGACTGCACAGTCACTCGAGGAAATGCAACCCAACCCAACGGTGATGCACCATCGTCTCGCGAGACGGAAGGATGCCGGATAATAATGGATAAAACTGTAATGACTATATTTATAATATAGCCATTCTTAGTATAATATTGTATATCATTCATTATTATAATAATTTATTATATAATGCAATATTTAAATTAAATATATATTTATATTATAACAATAATAACCTATGTAATAATTTAATAATCATTAATATTGAAATAAATTTGGCATTTCATTTTCATTAGACTAAAGTTTAAGTTTTAAATTTAAACCTTAATTTTTTTCTGTATCACTGTGTAGTTAGTAGGCCAGGGGCTGGCAAACAGGGGTAAATTATATCTAGCTAAGAAATTTTCCAACCCTTGATGTAGGCCTACTGTGTGTGTGAGACCTAATAAATTAATTGCTATTAATTGTTATAACTAATTATAATAAATACTATTATAAAAGTTATTATAATAGTATTATGTTCATTTCATTTCAAAGAGGCCCCCAATAATGGATGCTGATTTGTATGATGAGTTTGGTAATTATATTGGTCCTGAATTAGACAGTGATGACGGAGATGAGGAAGAAGAAGAAGAGCAGGAAGATGATGATGAATATGGTGACAGAGACGTATGTATCATATATATTTTTTTAAAAATGTATCACAGTATGTTGTTAATAAAAAAATTAATTTAAAAACTTAAATATGGTTCCAAGCTGTCTGAGTTAGATTTAGATAAATTGCTAAATGATCGGTGGATTTTACTGTGCTTTTTTACATAGAACTAATCTAAAATTCATATCACTCTTAGGATGATGATGACATGGACCAAGATGACAATGACAATCAAGCTGATATGCAAGTTGTACTACATGAAGATAAGAAATATTATCCAACTCCAGAGGAAGTGTATGGCCCTGATGTTGAGGTGCATTATGTTCATTTTTTATGCATGGCTTGCAATAAAATTATTTATTTGAGTTTTCTTTTGCATGCAGAGAGTTTGCAAACTTGTTTAGTAGGATAGTCTTGAAAACTGATGTTAAGTAATTTGTATACCTCACTGTCTTTTTTTTTTTTTAAACCAATAACAAGATTTATTCCAGGTGATTAGGGATCAGGATGCAGTTCATGACCAACACTTTAAAAATATTTTTGTTCACTGCAATCTAAGTGCACGACACCAGTCATTAAATTTTGCCATAAATTTATTGCAACGAAGTATTGCATTAGAAGGCAAATGTTTTACTACTAATTATTATACTGTATGACATTAAAATAAGAGCAAATTTTTATCCCACAGACTATTGTTCAAGAGGAGGACACTCAACCCTTAACAGGTAAATAAAAGAACTACGCCATAGTTAATTTTAAAAGTAACAATTAGATGGACTTTTGATTTGCAATGTAGTAGTCAAGTAAAAACCATTATAAAAACCCATTTTGTTATAAAGGCTAATTTATAATAACATTGCTACAGATAATTCAAAATATTGTCATGCTACTAATTAGGTATTTTAATATTGAAATTAATTTTCTATATTCTTACTATAGAGCCAATAATTGCCCCAGTCAAAAAGAAAAAGTTCAGCATGGTAGAGCAAGATTTACCTACCACAACTTATAATATGGAGTAAGTATTGGTATTTCAATTTTCATGAGAGTTTGATTTTGGTTTATTTGTCTATATAAAGATTTTTTTTTCATTTTAAATGGCATAAGCTTCATCATTTTAAACTTGATAAATTATAATATTTATGAAATAAATTATTTTTAAAATACATATTTTGATAGGTTCTTGGCAGATTTGATGGATTGTCCTAACCTTGTCAGAAACGTCACCCTGTGTGGCCATCTTCATCACGGTAAAGTAAGTCCACTATCATTTTTAATAATACTTTTTAGTAGCGTCACACTATGTAGCCATCTTTATCATGTTAAATTAAGTCTACAATCATTTTTAATTATTCTTAAACTATTGTTATTTTAGTTCAGTGTAATAAAAAAAACTCAAATTGAATTCAGGGTATTATAAATCATGTTTTCTCATATTTTGTTTATTCCAGACATCCTTTGTTGATTGCCTCATGGAACAGACACACCCAGAAATTGTTGGAGATTATGACTCAGATGTGAGTTAAATCTCAAAGAGAGATTATTAATGAATTAACTTTAATTTACATTAAATATATTAGATTTTTAACTTTTTGTCTAAAAAATGATTTATAATATTTGTCAATTACAGATGAGATATGCTGACACTCTATTCACAGAGCAAGAGGTGAGTCACTTGTTGGGCTCATCAGATCATGAAATAATTAAAGGCTGATAGTAAAGGAAATATTTTCATCATTAAGTATTTATAAATCATTTGGGCTCATTAAAAAATACTTCTTGTTCATATGTAAGCCTGTTGTAATTCCATATGAGGGATTAAAATAATGCTGGTTACCATTCAATATACAGTCAAACCCTCTTACCTCGAGCTCGGTTAGCTCGACCACCCTATTATGTCGACGTTTTTTATTGGAACCGCCAAATTCTCTCTTTGTCTTAGCATTTTCTCGTCGTTTAATTCGATTTTTTAAAGTCGCCGAAACCTCATAACACGAGCACAAAAAAGGGTCAAATTTGCCACTTAACATTGGTTATCTCGATGTGTTGGAGAATAATAATAGTTTTTATCGATAATCGATGTTGGTTTTTATTTTAAATTTGTAAATTTCTGCTGTCAGTTGGTGTACATATACCTTTTGTTGTTAGCAAACATGTATGTACAATTTTATAGCATGCCGATAGCTTCATCAAACAAATAACAGCAATGCTGTTGTGTTAAAAAAAACTCCAAAAACACGTGCAGGAACATTATCATTTATTAACGCTAGTGATGGGACGATACCAAAATCATAGGCTGCTTACTGTAAACAAGGCTCCCCAGATTTTAAAATATATAATATAACAGACCACAGACAGTTTACCCACCCCCACTCTCAATCTCCCACACCATTGTTGTTGGTTAGTCCTATTAGCATCAAGTTACCGAAGGAATTCTAAGTCCATTGATCGTATGGAATAATGGAATAATAAAATGTACCGTGTGCAGACTTGTTGTCATTGGCAACCATTCATCCTTCAACCTCATTTTGACTATTACATGTACTGTACTACTGCTTTGTTCTCCATGTTTCATTCATAAGAAGTGGCCGTGTGCAAAAGCCATTTAACTATTGGTTAGAATTAATTAAAATATGTCAAAGTTGAAGGTTCAAAAGGAGTACCTAATTTATTTGTGTACGTTTATATAAGAGAAGAGTTCGCTTTGTCATGAGTCATATATAGGTCACGATAGACCATTCTGAGTCCAGAAGAGAATTGTTCGGGGACAATGAGGGGATGTGTAGGTTACTTATTTGTGTAGCTTGTAAGGAAAATCAAGCAAGTGGCTTCGAAGGCACAGTATCGCTCAATCTGGGAATCACCGCAAAACGGCGTTATATTTAAACTTAATCGGTCTTTAAAAACGAACGGTCTTAACAACCTTAAGAAAGAGTGAAGAAATAGGGTCCCGATATTCCGATACGATTCTGATTAATCGTCCCATCACTAATTAACGCACAACACGTACATAAAGAAATTTCAAGCGCATGTTAATATTTTGCTGCCATATTGGTTTTCGCTTTAACTCGATCATCGGTTATGTCGATGCCATTTTTCATACCCCAAATCCGTCGACTTAAGCGGTTTCGACTGAACATTTATTAGCCATTACCATTTCCTGAAATCATTACATATACAACATATTTGGTTTTCAACCTACAGAGAGGTGTTAGCATCAAGTCATCTCCAGTGACACTTGTGCTACCTGATACAAAGACTAAATCATTTCTATTGAACATCATGGACACTCCAGGTTTGTGGAATTTTTTTGGTTTTATAGGCGTCCTACCTTGTTATTTATCTAAAGTAAAAAGTTCTTCTTAGATCACTCTTTCAGTTAAATAGCTATTGTCAATTTGAACTTTTTTTCCTGCTAGCTGATGTGATGATTAAAGCGTTTATGTTTTTATTACTGTCCATTGAAAATACATTTTTAACTTGGCTCTGTTATTAAAAAAAATGCATTATTCAGAAAGAGTGGTATCATTTTGTAAGGAACAATTTTTTTATACCATCTAGTCTACATGATATGAAGACAAAAATTTGTTGTTAAGCTCTAAGAACATATTTAATGTCTTAAAACTTTAAAGAAACTGACAGTGTGCAATCCTATATTAACTCTTAATGTGTCGTAAGGTTTTCGGAAAATTTACGCCTCAGTCCGTAAGAATTTCTCGAATTGCGATCAACTGGTTATAAAATTTAAAGAATTGCGTAAAATCCAGTGAGGGAAACGGCCGCCATTCCAAGAAATGGAATACATGTTCTTTCTAGCACTGAAGAGTTTTTATTTTCTGTAATGTCATTTCTAAAGAGAGTTCTATCGAGGTGCGTTTAACTGCGTTTTGGTAATAACGAGGAGGCGCGCATTATTGCGCTTTAACACATTAAGAGTTAATTTCTTAACTTCCTAAAGCGCGGTAATGCACGTCGTGCCTCTTATCCTAAACCGTGGTGTTGTTGTTATCCGTCAAGTTGACGAGAACCACTTAAGTCATCCAAGGGTTGCTGGGACTGGTTTCGCCTAGTGTGCGCAGATGACTGACCATGGTAAAGCGCCTCAATAGCACTCTCCTTAGTAATGAAATCTTGACTTCCAGAAAAGTTTTTTTTTTTTTTTTAAAGATTTGATTTTGCGTTACTTTTCTGTCAAAAAATTATAGTACTAAACTACAGGTCAAAATAGTAATAAACTCAAGAGGGTCTTTTGGATATTGAAAATAACCATTCTTTAAGCTTATCCTAAAACATGAAGTCAGTATGACAATAATTACATGGCCAGCTGTATATTAAAATTCATAACCCAATTCATTGCAATGTACTTACAGGACTGAGGCATAAGTTTACAGTTTTAAAATAATACTTTATTATAATCAAACGTATCATATTTTTCACATGTTAGGACACGTTAATTTTTCGGATGAAGTTACTGCTGCTTTCAGGATAAGCGATGGTGTTGTCATCTTCATTGATGCTGCTGAAGGAGTGAGTCAAGATTGAAATATTTGTGTGTCTCATCAAATAAAATTGATTATGAGAGGAAAATCAACTTAAATATTAAATATGTATAAAATATAACAAGGCTGATTTGTTGACAGCTTATAGAATTATTATTTTTATGAAATTAAGAACTTTTTGGATCTGAATTTTTTCTTGACTTTGTGTTTTACTTTTAATACATTCCTATTTCTAGATGATGTTAAACACAGAACGCCTCATAAAGCATGCCATGCAAGAGAGGTTAGCTGTTACCGTTTGCATCAATAAAATTGACCGACTCATTCTGGAGTTGAAACTACCGCCAGCTGATGCTTACTTCAAGCTCAGACAAATCATAGATGAGATCAATGCAATTATCAGGTTTGTTGACATTTATAAAAGATGAGGTCAATACATGCATCATGTTGCTTGTGAGTCTGTTGACATTTGTCCAGAAGCACTGTTGGTTATTAAAAGTAGAGGAATTTATTTTGGTCATTAAATGTAATGTCTTTTATTTTACTTGCAGTCTGTATGCTGAAGATGACCCCAATCAAATGGTGTCTCCACTTCTTGGAAATGTTTGCTTTGCAAGCTCTTATTACAGATTTTGTTTCACACTCAAATCTTTTGCTAAGATTTATGCAGAAACTTATGGTAAGAAAATTACAAAAATAAACCTGACAAGTTTCAAGTTTATAAACATTTAAATTTAAAAAGAAGATTTATTATCACTAATGACAGGATTTAATTTATTGTAGCTCATAATTATATCTCATAATTATGTATGTATAATAACAATAGCTAAAGAATAGGTAAATTTCATAGCTTCATTCCAATATAATAGTTTTCTTTATCCATTTTCAGAGGGTATTAATGAAAAGGAATTTGCAAGAAGACTTTGGGGAGATCTATATTTTAATTCTAAGACGTAAGTTTTAGTGTCTACTAAGGCATACATTTTAATGAATTAAATTTTTATGTTATGAAGCTAAAACATGAATGTACTATGCCTGAAATGCTTTCTAAGAAAGAAAAATTGACCACATGAACTGTTAGAGGTGAATATAGCTGCAACATTTATTTTTTTGTTGGGTGTTGAATTGTTGCTTAAGATTTTCTAGATGACTTTAGTTACAATATGAAATGAAATTTAAAAATTTCACACCACACAGGCGAAAATTCTCCAAAAAGCCTGCTACACCTTCATCTGCTAGAAGCTTTGTTGAATTTATTCTTGAACCTCTTTACAAAATATTTTCACAGGTAAGTTTTTTAGTTACTAAAATAGTGTAAGCAATTGGTTTTAAAAAGAAATTATCCGGCAGCATTAGAATTATAAACAAACCTGTATGACTGTATGTAACCTTTTTTTAAAAGTGGATGTAAAATTGAGTTTAAGGGATGACTGTGGGACAAATAAATTATCTTGTATAATTGCCTCAATGTACGAGAAACTTTTCATATTCTGTTCATTGCTTGCATGAACAATATCAGTAAATATGATGTAAATAGTTTAAATCTTTTCTCATTCACTTAAAGACATAATGAATGCTGTATTCTATAAGTCTGCTGTAGTTCTTTGACTATTTGTTAGAGTATCTGTCACTTTTCACCAAAACGTATAAGTTTCTGTCATCATAGTGGCAGCTTATAACATGTGTTAGTTCATTCAGTAGTGTCATAATGCTACTGAATGGTGTCAGGCTTACTGCATCTTAGTCTTCTCATTTGATTATTATGCGATTCATCACACAAGACGTACATTAATTGCCCATTTATATAACCTACACTACTAGTTTTGTCCTCTTGTCTATTTATGTATAGACATACATTGTGTACTTTTTAGCGCATTTTCGAGAAGTCGAATGCGCTATTGCACCCGTTTTGTCCGTCCGTCCGTCCGTCTGTCATCACCCTAGATCTCAGCATCCATAAGTCCTAGACCCATGATGTATATATGTTTTTTGTATGTCCTGACCTGCCATTTGTGCATCAACACTCAGTTACTCAATCCGTTAAAAAACCCCGTTAAAACTACCAAAAAACATTATGAATCGAGAGATAACACTGGCGCAGGCAACGGCCGCCATTGCCGGAAGTCGAATAGCGTGCAAAAAGTATTAGTGTTTTTTTTTGTTGACGTCATTAGAATATGTGTAAAAGTTTAGAGAGTTTTACGTCATCATTTGTGGTGACTTCAATCAAGATCTTAGCAGCCCAGGGGCAGAAATTGAAAACTTTTTCGAAACAAGCTTCAACATTCAACTACTTTCACCAAGATTGGCAACTACGATCTATCAAACAACAATTGACGGAGTATTTGGGCGATCAGCTGATTACAATTTAGAATGTTTCATTTATGAGTCCTATTTCAGTGACCACAAACCACTTGTAGTTAGATTAAAGAGAAAATAAAAAATTTTAAAATGTCAAGAAATGACTTTAAAATAATTTTTTTTCAGGTATATTCATTACACAAGAAAATTCATAAAAATATGTCTAAAATCTAAACACAATTACTGATAACTACATTATGCTGATATCTAACATAAGTACTGATACATATTACGAAAATGCGCTAACACGTCCTGAGTTCCAAAAGGGACCAGGCTTAACATGATTTTTTTAGATTGTGACACATTCCTAGTTATGACACTATTACTCCAGGTCCTGGTAATTACTGTCTTATTGTTATAATTAAAGGTAAAATTTATTTGGTTCATTTATTAACAACTTTAAATATTAAGATAAAAAAGTCGGTAATTAGCCAGTAATGATTTTTGAATGGACTTGCCAGATTGTTGGGGATGTTGATGAAAGTCTTCCACGAGTTTGTGATGAGCTTGGAATACATTTATCCAAAGAAGAACAGAAGCTTAATATCAGGCCTCTTTTAAGACTTGTCTGCAAAAGATTCTTTGGAGAATTCACAGGTTTGACACACATGTGGAGAATTGAATGTTTGTGTATCACTTCAAATTGTATCATTTTAATTTCTTAATAATCTTTTAGAAATTTTTTTATTTTTTTTTAAAATTAATATAAAAAAAAAGAGAGAACTTTTAAAAACAATTAGTGGCTTATCCACCAATAGCTTTCAGGTAACCATGGTTTTTAATATTAATCAGTTAGCACCTAAAAACATCATCTTAGACCTCTTGGATGGGACAAATTGACTATTTTAATAACTTTAAACTTTTGAGAATGATTCTGAGAATTTAATTCTGTTTGGTCTCTGCAGGCTTTGTGGACATGTGTGTGGAACATATTCCATCACCAGTGGAAAATGCCAAAAAGAAAATTGAGCACATTTACACGGGGCCAATGGACTCAGATTTGGCAGAGGAAATGTTGCAGTGTGAAGCTGAAGTAAGACATCTTTTCAAACTTTACTTTCAAAATTAATTCAACAACAATCAAACATTCCTTTAAATGATAGACGTAGCTCATCTGCACCAGGCTTATATGCACTGTCATGTCATTATGTGTTGTATTTAGGATATGAATCTTTTCACATTCAATAAATTACTATTTTTTATGTAAAGCGCTATGAGCATAGTTTTTGCGGGGTTACCGCGCTTTGTAAATTATCAAATTATTGTATTAACAAGTGAATTGGAATTGTGTAAGTGATGATCCATATTTTCCAATGCTGTATTTTGTTATTAAGAAAAAGATATCAGTGGTAACTTGTTGAAATTGGTGACTTTCTTTTTCAGGGCCCACTCATGGTCCACACAACTAAACTGTACCCTACTGAAGATGGAACAAGTTTTCATGTCTTTGGTCGAGTCATGAGTGGAACCCTATATGCCAATCAAGAGGTTCGCATTTTGGGAGAAAACTACACTCTGCAAGATGAAGAAGATTCAAGACTCGGGCAGGTGGGAAGACTTTGGATTGCTGAAGCAAGGTAAAATCAGTTTGAACATAGATATTTTCAATGGCAAAAAAACGAACTTGAATGCATAGTTATTGAATTCATACATATTCCCATTTAACTTTAAACACATCATCACCTTTAACTTATAAATACAACATCACCTTTAATTTATAACGTACTAATTAAAGTGCTTTATGCGCTTCTCGCCTCAAATCCTGAAGCGCGTTAAAGTTAAAGCACACTTCAAAAGCGCTCTCTTTTGTAATGAAATCATATAAAGTAAAAACTCTCCATAGCATGAGAGAAGATTTAGTCGACTTCTGTAAAAGATAGTTTTTTGTATAGGTAAAATAACCATTATATAAGCTTATCCTAAACGATTAAGTCAGTATAATAATAAATACATTCTCAGCAATTTTTAAACATTACTTACCCAATACATAGCAATATGTACTAGAAATCTTTATAAGACATTGTAAGTTAACTTATAAGCACATCACCTTTGACTTATAAACATAGACATTTGACTAATAGGTACATGTACTTCACTAAGCGGCCGGTCATCTTTATTCAGGACCGTAGGACCGTGTAACCCAAAAGAAAACAACTACTAAAAAAAAACAACTAGCGATAACGTAGTGAAAAAAACAACACAAGCGGTAACGCGCCATGCGCCTCTCCCTCTCGCTTTGTCGCGGTGAGTAAAAGCGATACCAAGATCCAGCTGGTAAATTGTCAGCCACTGTGACTGAGTCGAGGGCTAACACATTGTGCGTTTGATGTCAACAACGGTCAAGGCCGAGGCTGTTTCTATTTATATTAATTATAGTCTGTTTCTTAAAAAGACAAAGAAAGCTATAAAAGCATATGACCCCGTGACCTATCCGCATTTTCTGATTACCGGTTTATAGTCTGTTTCAGTTCAGGCATTCAAAAACTTATCGGCGCACGCCGCTTAGTGAAGTACATGTACCTATATTACGAGAGGTATTTGAAAGACGTAGCAAAGATACCGGGCGATTAATCGGCCCACAAATTCGAGTTCGGTCTTTTAGTGACAGTTTTCCTGCTGTCAAAGGCATTTGATTACCACATTAATAGTAGTAATAGTACACCGAGTGTAGCTCAAACCCTATTTGAACAGAAAAAAACGGGGAGGGGGAACGTGTGCGTTGCAAAATTCAATTATTCTGGCGAGTTGACGATCGAAAAATAATGTTTTTTAAAATAAATTCCATTCTATCATAGTTTACTCCGTAGCTTTATAATTTTATTATTTAATTAATTTTAATACGCGAGTTGATCGAGTTGATCGGCATCACACACAAGAGAGGTAAACATGACGTCACAACGGACGGGGCGAGGCGTTGGTTTTTGAAACTAATGAAAAAACCTTGCTAACTTTAACGAACGATTGGACCTGTCCTCTTATTTAGACCGGTGAACTACGAGTACCCAAAATAAAATATAAAAAAGACAATTAACCATCACTGTTTAGTTAATTTTTTGGATTTAAAAAAATGCTTTGAATTGAGGGCAATGCGGAAAGAGCTGAACGCAAGCGGGGGGAAGCGGGCTTTGATGCCATCAGACGATGCCAGGCGACAACATTCTCTTGTTAGTTCTCAAATGGGTCTCAAAACATTAGGGATATAAGGACGAGCGGTTAACCGGTCTTTTTTTGAACGGTTAGTCGGTCCTCAAAAACGAGCGGTCTTAACAACCTTAATTAAAACTACCACAAAACTTCGCTATTCCAGCAATAACATTAGAAAAGGCAACCACCAACATTTCCGGAAGTCGACTAAACTTTCTCTCACTAAATGAATAATTTCTACTTTCTACGATTTCATTGCTATCGAGGTGCGCTTTACTGCTCTTTGGTATTAAAGACAAGGCGCGCTTTGGGGCATTAATCATTAATCAAGAACATTACAATTATAGCAAGCCATTCGTTCACAGTTCAAGCCCACCCACGATTTCACTTCATAGCACAAATCATGTGTTTCATACTTGGCTCATACAATGTCAACACACGTCTTACAGTATACTCACCTAAATTAATTTTGTTGACTTGATTAGATTTAAATAAAGCATGTCACATTATTTGAATAAAAGATGCTCTCTTCAATTTATCTTAGATATAAAATCGAAGTGAACAGAGTTTCTTGTGGTAACTGGATACTTATAGAAGGAATTGATCAACCCATTGTCAAAACTTCCACTATAGTTGATGTTTCGGGTCATGAGGAGGTGAGTAAACTTTGAGCCACCGGTATATCGGTGGTAGCAGTAATCGCTTCATAAACCTCGCCACCGGTATACCGGTTTCGCGATAGTACAATTAGTTGGATTGGTTTAGTTATTGCCTGTAACAGCCAATCAGATGTTTCGTTTGGTTAGGAGTTTATCCAAGATGTCTGCGCCCTTCTTGAACGTGTGTTTACAATATTTACATTGAGTTTGTGAGGAAAATTTTTATTTTGGTCATGGATCGTGACGAGCCTCAACCTGGTCCATCTGGGACAAAACGTCAATGTTTTTCCTTATTCTCAACACAAGAAATTATTGTTTTTTTTAAAGATTTGTCAGAATTAGATTATGATAATGATTATGGGGATTCAGATAGTGATAATAAAATGAGACTGATATGAAGGTGTGTCGAGGGGATCAGCTGATCGAAAGGGGCGTGTCCCAAGTGTGAACGCTACTTGTGTATATAGAGAGGGAGCCCCTGCTGGATCTACTGGCATACTAAAGTTGAATTTTGGTGCTAGAGTTCAGGTAGACCTATTCTTTTACTTGCATATTTAATTTCATGTTGTTATCTTTCACGGTTTTTCCTCAGTCGCCACTCAAACATGACATATTATGAAATAGGTATAAAATGCTCAGGAACGCAGGCATAGGGTAAAATTAGGTGCAGGGGGGCAGTGCTCAAAGGGTAAAACAACATTTCAATCCCCTGTTTTATGTTAGTATTTCATCAGAAGTTGTGCCATACATTACTGGGCACTGATCAAGTGCCTGATAGTTTTTTTTTAAATTGGCTCAAATATTAATATTGCTTTTTTTTATTAAAAAAAAAAAATTTGATTTGCAGGTTTACATATTTCGCCCACTGAAATTCAACACTGCCTCCGTTATTAAGATTGCTGTTGAGCCTGTCAATCCATCAGAACTGCCCAAGATGCTTGATGGCCTTCGAAAAGTCAACAAAAGTTACCCTCTACTGAACACTAAAGTTAGAATTATATGCTGTTACATGGATTGTTTTATTAGGTTTAATAATCTGCAGTTTTAGTGGCATGTTTGATTTTATAATAACGATTGGTTAATGGTATTTATGTCCATTGTGAATGTTATTGTAAAAATATCTAGCAGTATGAAATACAATGTAGTTGAGCTGTGAACACCTTAATTCTATTTCCCAGGTAGAAGAGTCAGGTGAGCATGTTGTCCTAGGAACTGGAGAACTCTACTTGGACTGTGTGATGCATGACCTTAGAAGGATGTATTCAGAAATTGGTAAGTTTCATAAAAATTATTGTTTCAGAGATTAATACCTTTTATAAGTTGGTGGCAAAAGTACTGTTGAGATGGTGGCAGTTTAATAGTGAGATTGTCAAATTTCATTACAACAGTATAATAGTGAGATTAACAAATTTCATTACAATAGTATAATAGTGAGATTGTCAAATTTCATGACAACAGTATAATAGTGAGATTGTCAAATTTCATGACAACAGTATAATAGTGAGATTGTCAAATTCCATTACAACAGTATAATAGTAAGATTGTCAAATTTCATTTCCATTCCAACTTTATGTTCTGTCTCACCACCATTTAGCCTGTTGTTTATTTTGGTCCCATTAACTCTTAATGTGCCATAAGGTTTTTGGAAAACTTCTGCCTCAGTACTGTAAGAATTTCCAGAATTGCGATCAACCGGTTATAAAATTTAAAAAATTGCGTTAAATCCATTTTTATTATTATGGTCATACTGACATCATCTTTTAGAATAAGAATGGTTATTTGATGTATCCGAAAGACCGTTTTGAGTTTAAAACTATTTTTACCTGTAGTTTAGTACTATTATTTTAGTAATAAAGTATAGCAAAATCGCATCTTCGAAAAAAAAAAGGAAAAACTTCCAAAAAACATCGCGAATCGAGCGATAACACTAGCGAGGTAAACAGCCGCCATTGCCGGAAGTTGAAAACATCGTTCATCCCGCACTGAATAGTTTTTATTTTCTGTAATTTCGTTTCTAAAGAGAGTTCTATCGAGTCGCGCATTACCGCTCTTTGGTACAAAACGGTACACCGCGGTACATTAAGAGTTAATAAGCTCCTGGGTTGACGGGAAGTTTAAAATCAAAGATGATTTTGAAAATTGTTTTTTTTTAAATAATTGAATACTGCTTACAAAATATTAAAAGGTAATACTTTTGCTGTGTTTATGTTTGTTTGAAATTTTATTGCTGTAAATGTATGTATGATTCTTCCGTTCTTATGTAACAGATATCAAAGTTGCAGACCCTGTAGTTGCCTTCTGTGAAACAGTGGTAGAGACTTCTTCTCTTAAATGTTTTGCTGAAACTCCAAACAAGAAGTAAGGACCTTATTTATTGATTTTTAGAAAAATTGTCTGTTAGCAACACGTGTGTTCAATAAAAAAGATATCACCATTATGCAATGATGAACCATAATATTATTTCTATATGAATGTGGGTGCTGGTTGTAAAATGAAACTTGAAATATCCTGTGAAATGCTCTACAGAAACAAACTAACAATGATAGCAGAGCCTCTAGAGAAAGGTCTGGCTGAAGATATAGAGAATGAAGTCGTCCAAATAACATGGCCTAGAAAGAAGCTGGGAGAATTTTTTCAAACTAAATATGATTGGGATTTGTTGGCAGCACGTTCTATTTGGGCATTTGGACCAGACGCAACAGGCCCCAACATTCTTGTTGATGATACTCTCCCTTCTGAGGTAAGTGTCACTTCAAATTTATGTCTGATACCAAATAACTTAGACATTTAGACACATGCTTTTATCTTTATTTCTTTCCTCTCCCCCAGGTTGACAAAAATCTTCTTGTCACCGTTAAAGACAGTATTGTACAAGGTTTCCAGTGGGCCACAAGGGAGGGTCCTTTGTGTGATGAACGTAAGACCTGAAGCATAGTCTATACAATCTTATTTGGAAATAACTAACATAGTCTATACAATCTTATTTGGAAATAACTAACATAGTCTATACAATCTTATTTGGAAATAACTAACATAGTCTAATTTCATGTT
>MUZC01001994.1:751114-805228 GCA_002072015.1 Radix auricularia | reverse complement strand
AATTATATGGGGAAGGTTCTTAAATAGGTTTCGTTCCATAAATTCATACTCATGGGCGCTGGGGGCCCAACAACTTTTTTTTCCTTATTTGGGCTATATAAAAAATGAAAATCAACAATTTTTCTATTTCTCGAGGAGGCAGAAGCATGAAATTTTAGGAAATAGTTGAGTATACTTCTGCAATGGTAACAGGCAAAAATATATTTAAATTACTTCCTTCTGGGGGCTGGGGGCCCAAATTTAGTTTTTTCTCTTATATAAACTATATATAAAAACTAAAAATCACTAAATATCCTATTTTACGGATAGATAGAAGCATGAAACTTTGGCAAGTTGTTAAGTACGCTACCCCGACGATATTTTGCGATAAACAATTTTTAACTTCCCACTCATGGGAAGCCGGGGGCCCAAATGTAGTGTTTTGTTTTACTTATATACGCTATATAAATACTGAAAATCACACATTCTACTATTTCCCGTGTAGGTAGAAGAATGAAACTTTGGGAAGTTGATAAGTACACTCTCCTAACGCTAATTTGCGAAAACGAATTTCAAACTTCTCACTCATTGGGGGCCGGGGGCCCAAATTTTTTTTTCTTTTATTAGAAACAAACTCATCACTAATTCTCAAATGTACCGTGTCGTAAAAACATGAAACTTTTGGAAATTACTCTCCTTCAATTTTGGCAAAAAATTAAATAAAATTCTCCCTTATGTGGTGCCGGGGGCCCAGATGTACTTTTTCTTAAGTGGGCTATATTAACAAAATGTAGACAACGAAATACAATCACGATTCAAGAAAGATCAGAATTCTGATTAGGTGGAAGCAAGTACTCTTCGGAAATTGTTGAGTACAAACCCCGTAGTGGTAACAGGTGAAAAAATATTTAAATTATCACTTACTGGGAGCTGGGGGCCCAAATGTAGTTCTTTTATTTTTTGTAAAACTAATATATGCTATATAAATACTGAAAATCCCCTATTCGACTATTTCCCGTGTAGGTAGAAAAATGAAACTTTGGGAAGTTGTTAAGTACACTCTCCTAACGCAAATTTGCAAAATAGAATTTTAAACTTCCCACTCAGTGGGGACCGGGGGCCCAAATTTAATTTTTTCTTATATTAAAACTCACTGATCACTAATTCTCAAATTTACCGTGTAGGTAAAATCATGAAACTTTTGGAAATTCTTGAGCATACTGTCCCGACAATAATGGCAATCGTTCCATAAATTCCCACTCATGGAGGCCGGGGGCCCAAAAACGTTTTCCCCCGTTATTTGAGGTATATAAAATTGAAAATTTCTAATTCTCTTATTTCCTGAGTAGGCAGAAGCATGAAATTTTAGGATATTGTTTAGTACATTACCCAAATTATAACAGGCGAAAATATATTTCAATTATTACTTTCTGGGGTCCAGGGGCCCAAATATTTTTTTCCTTAAAAAAGCTATATAAAAATTGAAAATCCCCAATTCTGCTATTTCCCGTGTAGGTAGAAGCATGAAAATTTGACACTCTACCGACGCTAAAAATCCCACTCTTGGGGGCTAGGGGCCCAAATGTTGTTTTTTTCTTATATTAAAAACCGTCTTATCTCTAATTCTCAAATTTACCGTATATGTAAAGACATGAAACTTTCAAAAGTTATTGAGCACACTCTCCCAACAAAAATGGAGAAAAATTTATTTAAAATTCTCATTCAGGGTGGGGCTGGTGTTCCCACATGTATTTTTGACCTGCATTAAGATAAATGTACCCTTTTACTTCATGCAAATAAACAGTATAGTACGCTTCTACAGAAAACCTCATTTAAAACCCGTGCGAAGCCGGGTACTTGCCTCTAGTTACAAATAACTATTAACTCAATACCTCCTAACGGGTTTACTTCTGGAAGCAACTTTGTTAAGCTTTTGATTCCATTAGAAAAATGCCTTTTTTTTCTAAAGACATTGAATTATCTTAAAAAATAAAATGATAAATGCATCAAGAAATTAATTTAGTTTAATAATAATAAACATGCACTGCGAAAAAATGACAATTGAAGACAGGTGAATACGTACTTGATAGAGATGTGTCAAACTAAATTACACATGGATCATCGAAAGTGAAACAAGATTTTTTAAAAATCTGGTAATTTTTATTGAAACCTCATAGAATCACACAATAGACTGAAGTCTTGAGGAAAGCGAAATTTCTACGCTTAAAATAAAAATGCAAGAATGCATCGCTATTTTATCTGCCACATTTGGGCCCATCCGTACAGACCCCTATAAAGGTGCATTGAGTGGCACCAGAGACTTATGAGTTAACTTAGTCTGTACATCTTTAATTATTAGTATAATCTTTACAATCTTATTAAAAAATAAGTATTTGCATAATCTATTAGAAAATGAAGTTTAAAATAAGAAAGGTTACCAAGTGGAGTTAATACAATTATTTTAAAAAAAAAATTTTATTGGTAAAAATCAGATGCTGGACATGTATCCAGTGTTCATGGTGTCTGAGATTATGGATTAATAAGACATTATGTCTTATACTTATGTATCATTCTTTTTCAGCCATTCGAAATGTAAAATTTAAGATTTTAGATGCAACAATAGCCCAAGAGCCAATCCATAGAGGGGGAGGTCAGATCATTCCAACAGCCAGGAGAGTTGCTTACTCTGCTTTCTTGATGGTAAGGATTATTACATCTATGAATTTACCACGTTTACACATGCTACATATAGAATGAATTTTTACTTTTTTGGGTATACTCTTTGTATGTAAGTTTTTCAGATAGTGTGTTAAAATTAAATCCAGTTATAAACACTTTTCAACGTTGTCTGTCGAGGCATAGCTTTATCAGATTAATGAGTTATAAAGAACCTATTCATAAAATGGAGGTGTGGAGGTCTCATTTTGCTGGTGCTTAAAAGGTGCAAACTAGATATTACTGTGTTTAAAATTGTTTTTAAAAAAATGTTTTTGTTGACAGTAGATCTAAAGGTAATAGGGTTTGGTCTTGTCAAAAGTTAGCAAGTCCAACAACTGTTATGTTAACATTAGATCTAAAGCAGTGGTTCCCAAAGTGGTCCCTAGGGATCCCTGAGACCATTCAGAGGGTCCGTGAAATGTTGACATTGATTTGGGGGTCCCTTAACCGCGTCAGGGGGTCCGCAAAAGGTTTAATATAAAAAATTTTAAATATAACCAATCAAAATAGATGGTTTATTGAAAGTTCAAATTTGATGCGTAAAAATGCGACAGAAAATTTTTTAACGTAAATCAACAAAGGTTGCAAAGTTGGGTAATCTTCGATGTGTCTGGAAATTATATGTATCTAAATTGTACCCTATCATCAAATATTTTGTTCAAAAGGGCTTTACTGAAGGACTCCTTTGAAAAAGTTGATAATCATTTACAGTGGTTTGTAACCACAGATATGACAATGAGTGAGCTGAAGAAGAAATGCAGACAATACAGCGTTGTTTAATATTTGAATCATGACTAAATGTTTGGAAACAGATACTAAAGGTGAAATGTTATTTACCGAATTAAAAAGATTTCCTGAAGTAAAAGCTATACTCTTGACTTTATGGCATGTTTAAAACAAACTGTAGCGAATGTATTTTCAATACATTGTGTCAATAATAGACATCATTTATTCGCAAAAAATCTTCATAAAATTTTGCATGGATCACTTCATTATGTCATTAGAGCAGTTTATAAAATTAAAAGGAATGTCTTCAATGAGAGATTATTTGCTCAACATTGTAATAATTGTATGGACAATGATGAAGACTATAATCTTTTACTTATTCATACAGAAGTACGTTAGTTATCAAAAGGTGCATGTTTAAATCAATGTTATTTTCTCTTTGATTCAGTGTCGAAATTCCTTGACGCAAATACAAAGATTTTTTAAACAATTAACTAAAAAGTTGGCATATCCCTTTATGACTGATGTATTTGACAAACTCATTTGAACATGAAGGTTACAAATTACAATGAATTAAAACTAAAAGCATAATATCTGCATTTCTTGCAAAAGTTCAGTTTTGGGAAGAGGAAAATGTTATGTTTCCAAATCTTTCAAAATTGCAAAGACTCCCTTGTTTACTGTCAACACTTAACGGCTCCTCATACAGTCACAACCAAAGAATTGAAGGCATTCTTCACTTGGATATTCCTGACTGGGTGTTGAACCCTTTGCGTGTGGACAAACTCAGATCCCGAACACATGTGCAGTTAAATACATACAATTACAGGAGCAGCTTATTGAATTATCTACAAATGAGGAACTTAATCAATGTTTGAACAAGGATCCCAGAAATTTCGGTAACAAAAGCAGATCCCAATTTTATATCCTGCATTTAGGGTTATTGTACAGAAGTTGACTGCTGAAATCCCATCTTCCCATTTGGTAGAGCAAGGCTTTAATGCTGCTATAAAGATCATATCCCCCACTCACACGCTCTCATAAAAATTCTAATCACGTTCATCTGGGTCATTAATTAAAAAAAAAAATTAAATAAAGTTATAATAATTCTCCATCAAAATGTTGCTTTTTTGCATTTGTATTTTTTGTAAAAGTGCATGTATGCATTTTTTTCACATGGGGATGAATGGGCAAGTTTTGACTATAAAAAGGTGTCCATGGGTCAAAAAAGTTTGGGAACCACTGATCTAAAGGTAATAGGGTTTGGTCTTATCGAAAGGTAGCAAGAACATCAACTGTTACGTTGACAGAAATAGGTTCAGAAGTAGATCATGGAAATACAAGAGTTGCTGATGTGGAATTATTTTGATATCTCTGAATTCTCTGGTTGTTGAGAAAACAATTAGTCATTAAATAATATATATTTATATGATTTTCTTAGATCTGAATAATCTACCCAATTGCTTTAAAGTTACATTAAATAATTAAAGATGTAACTGTTCTTAAAGATTTGTTTTTAAAAAATTGTAATTTTTTTCTCTACAGTTATCAGTAATTTAAAGAATGGATGAAAGATTGTAAAATAATTTTTGAAGTGTGTGGCATACATGAATGCTTTGGTACTGAAAGTTCAAATAAATGATTTAATTCCCATGAAGGCAGACAATGTTTGGTACTGAAAGTATGAATAAATGATTTATTTCCCATGTAGGCTACCCCAAGGATGATGGAACCTTATTTGTTTGTGCAAGTGATGGCCCCAGCTGATTGTGTTTCTGCTGTTTACACAGTCTTAGCTAAGAGGAGGTAACACTATTATTTTTATCAGCTTGCTTTATATTTTTTAAAAAAATATAATGTTAAAGAAGCAGAAGTCAAGTTTATTTTTTGGCAGTTAGCCAACAGTTGCACATTGACTGATGATTCATCCAAGAGCAAAAATCAATTTTTAGTTTTAGTTTTATTTCCATTCATCCAAAAATTAAAAATAATTTTGCTTTGCTTTCTCTGATGGTTAGAGGTCATGTGACCCAGGATGCACCTGTTCCTGGCTCCCCTTTGTACACCATCAAGGCTTTCCTTCCTGCCATCGATTCATTTGGCTTTGAGACAGACTTGAGAACACACACACAAGGACAGGCATTTTGTTTGTCTGTGTTCCATCACTGGCAGGTAGAAAGAAAACTCCGTTTTGTCTTGGCTTTCAAGTTATTGATATGTAAAGTTTACTTAATATCAGTATTCCATTATTATTTATCTTCATTCATTTTACATTTGGTATTAAGAAATTAAAGGTTTATGACTTTAAAAAAAAATAAGCAAGTTTCTAAATTTAGTTAATGCTGCTTTGCTTAGGGTTCAGTTAAATACAGCAGTCTTATTGCTGGGCAGGTTGGGTTAAATACAGCAGTCCTATTGCTGGGCAGGTTGGGTTAAATACAGCAGTCTTATTGCTGGGCAAGTTGGGTTAAATACAGCAGTCTTATTGCTGGGCAGGTTGGGTTAAATACAGCAGTCCTATCTATTGCTGGGCAGGTTGGGTTAAATACAGCAGTCCTATCTATTGCTGGGCAGGTTGGGTTAAATACAGCAGTCCTAATGCTGGGCAGGTTGGCTTAAATCAAACATGTTTCCTCTAAATACTAAACATTTATTTTATAATGTAATTGGTTGAACTGTTTTAAAAAACAACAAATATTTGTATTCACATAATACTTTTCAATGATAATCTAAAGAGAATATTTATTTAATTTTCTGTAACTGCATCTCTTGCTTAAATAGCATATAATTCAAGGCTGTGATTGTTTACACAACTGTAAATAATTTGGGGCTGTGATTGTTCACACAATTGTGCATAATTCAAGGCTGTGATTATTCAAACAATTGTGCATAATTCAAGGCTGTGATTGTTCACACAACTGTTCATAATTTGGGACTGTAATTGTTAATATAAATGAACAACAAAAAAAGGATTGAGATTCTCTAGCCTAATTAGAAATTAATATGCCATATAATAGGACATACTTTTTAAATTATATACTTTTTAAACACTAATACTAATACAAAAATATATTTGATAATTTTTTTTTTATTGCTTATAGATTGTTCCTGGTGATCCCCTGGATAAGTCCCTTCACATTCGACCACTGGAAGCCCAACCTGCTAATTATTTGGCTCGGGAGTTCATGATCAAAACTAGAAGGCGAAAGGTACTCATATATTTCAATCTGCAATCAAAGTTTTTGGTTCATGTTTAGCATGCCTATATTGTTGAATCTGAAAATTCATTTTGAGAATTATGCAGTCACTTTAGAAAACATAAATATACATTTTTACTATTCTAAATTTGGTGGACTGGACCAACTGACAGCCACAGCGCAGTTCATCACAAATATAGGACTTGCTGTCAAAATCCTCTTTCAAAAGATTTTGAGAACGAAAAAGAACATTCTAAATTTCTTCTACTGTCTGATGTTAACGCTTAATGCCCCAGAAGGTTTTTGGCAAACTTCCGCCTCAATCCCGTAAGGATTTCCCATTTTGCAATCAACTGGTTATGAAATTTAACCCTAGAACTGTCCTTACGGCCGATGGTCGGCCATTATCCCCCGTTCTGTGGTGTTAAATCGGCCGTTAGTAAAATAATCATTAAAAATGCGAATTATTTTATTTACGTTTAGTAAGGGATCACTGTTAAGAAATAAATTTCCTTCCTGTTTTCTTATGTTGTCGTTATTACAGCGTGTACTTATGGAGTGTTATTTAGTGAATAAACTGAAAAGCATAGTGAAAATTTTCGGAATTTTCTCTGACTACCAAAATGTCTGGCGCTTGAGAGGGTCTATGCGGATCAGAAAATTAACATTTGATATCTTCATCTAATTTATTTTAAATGTAGACCAATTAGAATAATAATTTCATGGACTTTCCACAACTAAATGGTGATAGTGGCAGTGAGGACGACTTAGTCTAGAGTCAAATATATTGACGAAATTAGCACTGCACCTCTAGGTCATAGTGATGAGATTTTACTGACAAATTTGTTTGGTAGTGCATTGATATAGAGCAGAACAGACTCAGAAAAGATCCTTTTGTCAGAAATCCTGTTTGCTGTCAGAATATACATTAACATTTGGACATGTGTTCAGAGCCTATTAATTTCTAAAATTTAATTTTTGATGATGAGCTATTAACAGTTACAGTCTCAAAGTTGAATGTTGGTGAAAGCAAAAGGTTCAACCTTCTGGGATTCAATGTGTCTTGCTATACAGTACTATACACAGATACATCTGTGCATCAGCTGTTGTTATTGGAAGGCAAAAAGAACAGCTTTGTTTGCAGTGACAGCATCAAAGACAAAAACAGAAATGACACTGGTGTCCTGCTCGCAAAGTTGAGTGCCACGCGCAAGCCTCACCTCATTCATCAGACCGACCAGGGTCTTAGTCAGAAAATAAAAATAAATCAAAGACATTCATGTTTGTGGTCTATGTTTTCATAAATATTGTTGTAATAAAGTATTTATTGAATTAATTCAAGAAAGGAATTTGTTAAGTCAGTTAAATGGTAAATGTAATTTAATTTACCTTTCCTTTTTTTTTAGCGTGACCGAATATTGAAGGTTATGAAAGAAAAAAATTCACCAAGATTACAATTTTCAAACAGATAACATAATTATGGCGGCTGGGTAGCGAAGTCAATAGTGCGCTAGCCTCACAAGCTGAGGTGCGTGGGTTCAAGCCCACGAAAAGCCACTGTAAAAATGTTGTGCAATGACTAACGCTTAGAAAGTCCTCCACTGACCTGGAGAGGGATGGGCGCCGCCAGTGTCTATTAAGCCCGAGAATATTCTAATGGAAACATTAGAATCCTCTACGACCTCGATAAAAAGAGGTTATGGGACTTAAAAAAAAAAAAAAAAACCATAATTATACATATTCTGAAAGAGTATTGCTTCTAGTATCTGAAAATCTTGGTTTTATGATAGTTTAAACAAGTTTTAGAGTGTAAGAGTGGTTTGAATGCAGAAGATGAGTAGTAAAATTTTACTCACACTGTGAAGGTCAAGGTCAGTGTCAACACACATGATATAAAAACAAATTATTTCTATACCATAAGAAACCTTATCCAATGTACTTTCAGAAAATGTATACATGTTAGGGTCTCTGAGTTCATTTAGTATAGGATTTTGTCATTTTCAAAAAGCCAGTGAAAAAGGCTAAAATGGGAGGACGATATAGAAAAATTCACTGGACAGTTCTAGGGTTAAAAAAATTGCGTAAAATCTATTTATATTGTTATAGTCATACTGACTTCATTTTTTAAAATAAGAATGGTTATTTTACATTACCAAAAGACCGTCTTGAGTTTAAAACTAATTTTACATGTAGAATTATTATTTTTATAACACTTTTTCTCCGGATCAACGCTACCATCGTTGATTTTAAAATGTCGTTTCTGACGTATTGGCGATGGTGGCGTCGAATTATTAAAATGGATTTTTTCGTTTCTTTACAAAGCTATTTAACTAAAATCAATTTTAATGTAATCTAGAATGATTTCCTTTGAATAAAAAGTCAGTAATGCTTTGTTTGAATGTGTTATCAAAGGAGGTTTGAAAGTCTTGTTTACATTTTTCTTTTTTACGTTTACAAACATGAATATTCAACCAGCGCATCTGGTTATTGATCTAATATTATTTTTAATACTACGCTGATTAATTAACAAGGAAAAATATTAGTTTTTAATGACGATTCAGATAGTAATTTTAAATTAGCGATGAATCATACGCTTAGTGCTACTACTACTAGTAGTTGTAGTGAAATTGACAAGTCATCTGTTGATGAACAACAAGTGAACCCCTGTCTCAAATGCCTTGATGAACTGATAATATTTATACTACAAATAATAATAAGACAATATATAGTCCAATTGAAAAGCTGCTAATCTTTTTTCACTAAAATCAACTTCAATTTTAGATAGAGTTTAAACTAATTTCTAGTAGCAAAGTTAATGCGTAGTAATAGTATAGCTTCAAGTTCCATTGTAAACAGTTCAATTTTCATATAATTTTCTTGTATGGGTGACCATGGATATTAAGCTCTGTTTTATTAGTTAATTTTTTAAATGTGAAATAATTTCTGTTGGTGGTAAATATGAATATAGTTCAGGAAAAACATCATTTTATCACATTATGAATAAAAATCTAATTTTTTTTTTTACTTTGAATGAGGTTATGTAAAAAAAAAAAATGTGACGTTTTTAAAAAAAAATTATTTTCACTAAATCAAAATTAGATTATTTTATTAAAATAAAGTCATGAGTCTGTGTTCCCTGAATTCCCTTTTTATTCAATACCAAATATATCATTATCTGTTAAATAATAAATTTCCAGAATAGATAATTCCGTCAGAGTGAGGAAAATAACCGGAGAAAAAGAGATAACAACCTATAGCAAAATCGCATCATCAAAAAAAAATTCATAAAATTACAATTTTTTTTCGCTAATCAAGTGATAACACTAGCGAGGGAAACGGCCACCATTGCTGGAAGTCGATTAAGTCATCTTTCATGCACTGAAGAGTTTTTACTTTCTGTGATTTCGTTTTTAAAGAGTTCTATAGAGGCGCACATTACCGCGCTTTGGCCTTACAGACAAGGTGCGCGTTACCACGCTTTGGGGCATTAATCATTAAAATTGTAGATATTTGAACAGACCATTGAAAATTTGATTATTTCTAAGGGTCTTAGTTTAACTACCGGTAACCAATGAAAACATATTTCTTACTTAGGGTCTTTGTTTGAACTAACCAATGAAAACTTGATTATTTCTTAGGGTCTCAGTGAAGATGTCAGCATTAACAAATTCTTCGATGACCCTATGTTGTTGGAGTTGGCCAAGCAAGATGTTATGTTGAACTATCCAATGTAGATATGTTCTTTTTTATCATATTGTTCATGTATAAATTTTTTAGAACACTTTTTTAACCAAAAGGGCAGGTTAGAAAAAAATTTGGGGAACATTAAAACATATTTGTTTTGGCTAATATGGATGATTGGTTAATAATTGCATGGTGGGTTAATGTTAGTGTTTAAGATGGTGGGTAAACTACATAAAGGGAATGAAAAGCAATGTTATATTTAGCCATTAGGTTTTTAAAAATTGTTGTATAAAATCACCATGGTCATTCAAACTTACTTTTTGCGCATCTCAATGCTTTTTTTTTTCATTTTGATTATATGTTTCTGCATATTTTTTTGTAACAATCTTTCACTTTTTTTTGAGAAATGTCATTTATTGCAAATAAAGCACAAATGATGTTTGTGTGTTTTGTTCAAAAATATATTTCACATGTGTTCATCTTAAAGATTATTGGTTACTAATTACTATTGATTGGATGAGTGCTAGTAAGAGCAATCTCCCTCACACAACCAGGAAGTAGACATGAAGAAATGTAAAACAAACTACTGTTGTATTCTTTACTAAGTGTTATTAAAATATTTCAAGCATAAACAAGCTAAAATAGAGTACTAACACTTGTCACAGCAAATCAAAAGATGAAACCAATGTGAACATGGTCAGTGCTTAAGGAGTACATTGGAAAAAAAAATATATAACACTAAACAACAGACTGAACAAAGCAGAGGTCCAATTAAAGAGGTAGAAATTTGTGTCTTATAAAAGGAATTCAATGTCTTGTTGGGACATAGTATACAATGCTTGAAAATACAACGTCCTAGACATGAAGTTTTAGGTGAATATACATGTCATTTTAATTCCATGTCCTATTAAACATAGAGAAGCTACTGTCCCGCTAGACATTGTTTAGTTTTTTATACTAGCTCATTGGTGCTCAACTTTGTTATTCAAATATCTATGAAATAATCATTAGCTGGTCCAGCCAAATTTCAGACTTCAAACCTCAGAGCTAGATACTTACATAATAATCATGTTTTAAATTTTCAAAAATTGTAAATGGAATTCAGCAAAACATTTTTTAAATAAGAAAAAAAGACTTAAAAAAACAAATATATTAAAACAGAGATCTGTCTAAGGATAACATACAGTCATTCTAATATACTTTATAATAAAAATCTCCAGTTTGTTTCATTAAAAAAAATTTCAAGTGATAAGCAAATGTCTTGTGAAATGTAAAAGTAGTGTATATAAATGTTTGGAAGAGTGCCACCATGATATTGTCTCTCTTGCCAGGGAGACCACTAACTCTGATGATAACTCTAGTATTAAAGCTTCCACAACCCACATTAAAATTATCCCTCTTGTGATATTTGACTTTTTGTATAGCACTTGTCCCAATAGCTAGGGAGAACATTGTTGACATGATCATTATGCCTTAATCCCCAAATGTATATTAAAATAAAACTAGAGATAAATCTAATATCTTCAAAAGTCTTTCCTTACAGACCTGTTTTGATCCAGTGGCCTGTAGCTAAATCGAGTCTCCAGAACTGACTATAACTAGATTACTGTGCTGTGCGGTAGAAATCCCTAATTAGCTATTGACCCCCTGCACTGTAAAATATCTTTTTTTTAATGCAATGTAAAACTAAATGTAAAATTTTAAAAATTTAAAAGATAATTTGAAAATAATGTTATTATCAGTATGAAAAATATAGTATTTATTAATAGTGGAGTAAGAAATTTTTTAAAGATATGTTGAGTAATTGTTTTGTAAATGCATTTAATTCAAGCAATCATCGAGATGTAGATTTTCAAACTATGTTAAGATGTACCTAAATGCAATATGGAGGATATAAATCATTGATGAAAATGCTTTTTGAGACTAATAATCAAATCTCATATTAATATTAATAGGATACACCTATGCATTTGACAATGGTCAATAATACATTGAAATTTGTAGCTCAATAGCATAAGATCAAAATAGCCTTCAACCTACTCCTTTATTGTTATTTCTATAAAATTCTAATGATAGGAAAAAATCTTAGAAACAACACTGAACAATATGGCAAAGAGATTATTCATTTGACCTAAAAACAATGGATCATAAATTTGCATTTCTATCAAAAATTAAAATCAGAGATATGCTTTCACATCAGGCATACAATTGAAATGGTTATACAGCATTGTCAAAAACTTTTGCAATGATAATAGAAATTAATACTATAATGAACCAAATTTTTATTACAAATAAACAAAACAGTGAATAAAATGTTCAAATTTTAGCAACATGTAACAATTTTTTTACAACATATTGTGCTATTATTAGCTAAACGTCTTATTTAAAACTAAAGAATAAGTTTTTAAAAAAAAACAACAACTAAAAAAAACGCATTTGAATGTATGCAAAAAGGAAAAGCTCCTAAATAATTTATAAACTTAGAAATTTAAATATTACAATGTTCTGTTCCTTGAAGAAAGACCTTACAAATAAATATTTAATTTTATTATAAGTATGAGGAATGGATAAATATATATGTTAAATAAACATGAAATATACATTTGACTTCACTTGAGGTAGACCATGAGTTATAATTTAATTATAGCCAAGCATTATGCTACAATGACAATACATACAATACAGTTATCAAGTTTATTATTAAAACAACAAAAAAAAAACAACTAAAAGAAACAAAATCGATACAATTAATTTAAGAGTTTGAGCACAAACCTTAAGGTAAATGATGTTTATTTTCACTTTTTATATTATATGTTTACTAATGAATTTTTGATGCTTTTTTTCTGAGGTATTTTTCGGACAGCATGGAATTTGGCATATTGTTAACTAATGCAACAGAAATAGGTGTATAAAATATGACAGACTGACATGTGTATTGTACAATGTTTAACATGTAACTTAAAGACTGCTTACAGTTACGGTGCAATAAAATAGTAAGCAAATAATAGTAAGTGTTCTATGAAATATTCTGCTTTTTCCCCTTCAAACTTAAGTGGGTCTATTCATTACATGTACTTTTAATTTTACAATAATTTTTTTCCATTAACCCCCCTCCCCCCACCCCCACAAAACAAGGAGTGTCTCCAAACAAAATTAAGTAGGGGCACAGTCGAGCGGTAAGCAGTTGGTATTCAATCGGAACAGTTTCACACAGATTTTAAAATCCTTGTATTCTGTTTAGATTTTTCGGCTGAAGCGAAGTGTGTCGACCGTGACGTCACGACGCTACCGGTTGCTGGAAAACCGGTAGCTCTATAAATTCTAAAAGGATTTTCAAAAATGGAAGGTTTTAGGGTTTGGGTTAGGTATAGCTTTAGAATTTTCGGAAAATTGAAGGTTTTAGGGTTTGGGTTAGGTATAGCCAGGAGCGGCGTTTGAGGGTGGCAACTTGGGCGACTGCCCCAGGCCCCGCGCTTAGGTAGGCCCCGCGTTTCGTTCCTGAACATGTCTCGTCCTGGTTAATAGCCTATACATGTAGAACCAAAGAGTGGATGGTAGAACGTATGCCCGAAACGATTGTAATGAAACGAAAGAGGCACTCTTGTAATCCTTTTTGAAGGTCAAATTCCGTAGCGTAGCTCTAGACGTCTTTGAAAGCATTACACCGTTAGCGGAAAATAGGTCAGATGTACCATTCAGCCAATCCCCTTTATTTGTGTACACGTCATTCACAATAGATTTACTAAAATAGTTATTTTTTTAGAAAACTGTGTCATCGGAATGGCAGTGTCTCGGTAGTGGTGCGATCGGAAACATTAATTAGCGTCATCAAAGTGATTTCTCTGTACGATATCAACATGAGTGGAAGAGATCGCGATATATTTCGCAAATATGACTCAGGCGCAGAAAAAGCTAAAAAAAAACGCAAGCTAAGAGAAGAATTCGACAGAAGTCAAAAGGGAGCACTGGATAAGTACTTTCCAAAACAAGCAGATTAACAAGATTTTGATTGTCCCGCGGTTGCTGCTGTGGACTCTACCATAGCGACCACTGTTAATGATACAAGTGACAGTGATTGTTGCGAATCTACCACCGCGCCATTATTGGATATGAAGTCACCACACTGTGAAGTTAGCGACAGTGAAAGCGGCTTTAGTGAAGTTGTTTCTGCAGAGAACAATTTATTCCCAGGTATCGCAAAAGACATCTATGATCCGAGTAATTGGGAACATTTAACCTGTGCTTTACGTGATTTGCTGGTTGAAAAAGGGCCAATCAGGTTACCCGATGACCATGGATATCCGACAAACGAAGAAAACAAGCATTTTTCAAACAACCATTACATTCGAAAGATGTCAAACGGAGAACGTGTGGACAGACTCTGGCCCCGCGGGGTCATTGCTGGCACTAGGCCCCGCGCTTACCTAACGCCGCCACTGGGTATAGCTATAGAATTTTAATTTTAGCTTTTTAAAGAACATGCCGTAACAACAAAGATGGCCGCCTGAAATGACCGTGACGTCACGGTCGACATACTTCGTTTTAACCGATTTTTCTAACCGTAGTTTAGCTTAGTGGACATGACCGAGACAAAAAACTTGCCTGAAACCTCATTATCTATCTATGTATTCATATGTATAATACTAAAATTCAAATGTTTGCTTTCGTCCCCATTTATGAATCACAATTTTACATACGCCTACACCTTGTACACTTACTTGATAGCAATTGTAGGCCTGGCTTTATGAAAATATGCCTGTTTCCACTATGATGAATGACACATATTCACATATCATTGAAAATTCACGTTTAAAATAAATAATTGCATGTAAACATTGTTGTCCATTTTTAAATTAAAATAAAAAAGACGGGCCTGTTATAGTTTAAATAATGTCACGACTATAATAATCCAGGATCGGTTTTTTGGCAATTAACCTTGTTTAGACGCCTTAACATCCTGACTATTCCCTCACATTCATACTACGTCTACGTATTACCAACGCCAACGCCATCACTCGCTCCTCATGTCTTCCAGACCCAGGCTAGAAGAATATGTTCATCTAAAATAAAATAACTTTTTATTCAACACTAAACAATTCTCTTTCCCTTCTGCTCCTCCCCCTTTTTTCTATCCCCACTTTACTATATATTTAGTTGATTTCAATTTAAACATTGTCCGCACCTTAGGCGGCCGTCTACACATTCTTATTAACAGAAGCGGCTCTGTCCTTAGCAAATGTACATGTATGCATGTAGGAACGAGGCCCGTCAGGATTTATAAATAGATATTTAGTAATAATGATGGAAATTTGATGATGTTTGCCATTTACATTGTAATTGCACCATTAAAAACATAACAAACGTTAATATTCAACAGTTCCAATAGTATGGTTTTGTGAAAAAATAAAGGAGTTTGTTAGATTTGACAGTGCCTCGTGTTACATACTACACATGCACTGTTGAAAACTTAATTAGAGTTTAAATATATATATATATTTATTAAGTCTAAATTTATATTAATATTTACAATAAATTAAATGATCAAAGGCGGGATTTTTAAACCCGTATTTATAGTTCTGCACTTTTCTAAAATTTCGACCCCCTCAATCAAATCGATTTCTATTCATTTTATTTCCCGCCACTGCACGATGAATTGTTATAAGTTCCGTCCTTGATGTGGAAGCAAACAACCCTTGTATAACAGCTAAGGGGTCGTCCATAAAATATGTCACTCTCCAGAAGCGGGAGGGGTGCATGAAAGTGTGACAGTTTGTGTCAGGGGGGGGAGGAGTCCGGCCAAGTGTGACGTCACGGTGTTTTATGGTAATTTTTTTTTCGAAAGTGTGACGTACTTTAGAGTTGGNGGTCCGAGATTTGTGACCGGGGGGGGGGAGTTAAAATGGTCAAAATAGCGTGAAGTACTTTATGGTTGGCCCCTAACATTGATTCCTTACTTATAATTATTAGTTTTTTTCCTCACGGAGCATGACTCCGTATATTTTGTTTACTCTATGCATAGTAAACCTCACGACTTCAGTGACAGTAGCCACAAGCGCATGCACTTTTTAAACGGCCAACAATATTCATTTAATACAATAAAACCCACGCAAGGTTGAAAACATTTCTTCAAACTGAGAAACTTCAAATTGTAAGTTAAAGGTAATCGTGCCAGTAAAAATGTATGGACGACCCAAGTGACCAAACTCACTAAATATAAACAACCAACTCAAGCATTATACGCACCGACTCATTTACAGAAGGTCTGAGTCTTCAATAATAACAATTGTCCCCACTAATATCTTACAACTTGCTTTAAAGACGACCCCAGTTCCCATTTATATCGTACCAATTGTTTTAAAGACGACCGTAGTCCCCTCTGATTGTTTCTATGTTCCGTCATAGACATTGAGTTATGAAGATTCTTGTTGTCTTATCATTTTCTCACAAAAGTTCCGATGCGCGACTCAGAAATTAATCACCTTAGCCTTTAATCCTATTTCATACTAGGTATTCTAATAACACATTTCTCATCACATTGAGTTGGAATTGGCCACTCTATCATTAGTCAAGTTCAGAAACATGTCAAAAATTGCCAAAGAACACATTCGTATTGTACTCGACCCACATAAGTTTCCTATATAAAAGAAAGTCTAAAATACAGGACCCGCCTTTCTGGCCATGCTTACAACGATGAGTGTGGGGGCAAAGGGGTGGCCTCGTTACACATGGGAATGTGTCAACTAGCGAAGGATGTGGCCGGAGGAGGGGGCACCCATCACGTTTTTATCCTGTGCTTATTCGGGAGACATTATGTTCAGTCAATGTAACGGAAATGAAGGCAAGCCATCAATTTAAAAGATGTGACGTAAGTTTTTTTCTTCTTCGAAATTCCACATGAATTATTATTTACTATCATTGAACATTGCTAATCAGACTTGGCAAAATTTGAACTAATTATGGAGAGCGGGAGGGAGAGCGAGTGAGAGAGAGAGAGAGAGAGAGAGAGAGAGAGAGAGAGAGAGAGAGAGAGAGAGAGAGAGAGAGAGAGAGAGAACCGGTAGTGATGTCAAATAGAAGCCGACTAGAAGAAGTGTGCCAGTAAATGTACGGTATCTTTTCTTTTGATGGTGTCTGAATAATATAATCAACTGTTTGAACTCATACAAGAAGTACTCACCAGAATAACCATAATAATTTGTTAAAAATAAAAACAATTAAATTTCAACAGTCATCCTCTCTAATATTTTCTCTCCTACAGGGTAACAGGTTGGGAACTTTAATACGAATATTCACCACAATGAGAACCACTGCAATGTGGATTGATCTATTTTCTGGGGAGGCTAAAATGCACCAGATGTATGGTGCATGGCTTCTTATAAAGTTCACCTTATAAACCTTATAAAATAAGGTTGTACCCCGGACATAGTTTTTAATTTAAAAAAAAATATTTTTATACATTTTTAAAAAACTCATCACGTTGCCGACTGCATCAAGATAAGATTGGTGCAGTCCTGGACACAGCTATCATACAGCTATACAACTCCCCTGTTTGTTAACCTCTTCGAGCTCCGCTGGACACTCGGCAGGGGTGAACAATCCCAGTAGAGGTAGGTAACCCCAATCCAAATGAGCTTAATTAAATAAGAATATATACAAAATTGATCATACATATAGGTACAAAAAACGATGATTTTTTTCTGTTTTTTGGAATAAAGTATTACAACAATCCATGAAACGAATGAATGACCTTGGTCTAGCAGATGAGACGAGTGAATGACCTTGGTCTGACGCATGTGGCGGCGAATGAATGACCTTGGTCAGATGGATGTGGCGAGCTTCTACTTGTTTAACTGATCGTCAGTCTTGCAACCACATTTTGTGACTAAAAAGTTTGGTATTGTGGATTGCACTAATTTTTGATCGTGAGTAAAATGCAATATGACGAGGTTCTCCGTCTCAACCGGTGCACAAGAGGCTACAGACTTGGCCCTAGGAAGATTCTGCTTGTGCCAATATTGGTTCTTGAACATTTGAAGTCGATCTTGATGGTCCTTCACCCGCTTGTCTCTGAGAGATGGGGGGCCACCCTGTGCGAAACGATGCAGGTGTTTTGAATTTTTACGCCACTGCCGGATTCTGTTTTTGTCCAACAGTCGTTTTGGGTAAAGTTTTTTATTTGTTGATATTGATTCGGTGCACACCCCGGAGCACGTGACGTAATCGAACCCCGACGGCGACACGATGACGTCATCCAGCTTTAAGTCGCTGAGCTCAACGAACGTTTTGCTGGGCGTGCAGCACTCGGTGGTCGTGTTAACAGTCGTCTGCTGTCCGTCTGCGCTGTATGTGTTGCAATCAGGGTGGGCGTTTTGGGGCTGGTCCCACGACGCTCTCTTGATTCGTCTGGACCCTTTATTTTTCTCTTCAATAGAAATAAACGGCTTTAGATCCCCTCCACCAGTGCTGCCGTCTGGGCAGTAGCTCCTCTTGCGTTTTGTGTTGTTATCTTTTTTCTTATTCTTGGTTTGGGGTTTCCTTGTGCAATTTCCCGGCAAATTCAAAAAGGCTTTCCGGTGGCATTTTTTACACTCCACCCTGAGATACAGAGTGTTGTTAGAATGCGATTGAGAAACTGTGCTTATTAAGGATACTGGAAGTCCCAGCTTCTCCCAATGGTTCGAATCAATGGATTTCTTGAGCTCAGCAATCTTTTTGATGCGGACATTATTGGAGTTGATAAGGAAAACTCGAATTTTGATTTTTTTACCTTTGCGCTTATTTAATTCTCGGGACTGTGGGAGGGTAGGTAACTTGTCATCATCTTGTGACGTGCCCTTGCCCTTGTTCTCAGTCTTGTTTACAAACAACCAAAGGTTAATGCGGGTCACGATTGTTCTCCCGTTAATGATGTCTGGGCGAAAGCGGAAGGTGAGAACATTTTTGGCTGAAAAATAAAAAGTGGAAATATGAATAAAATGACGAATTTTAAAATATTTTTAAAATTTTTTATTATTTTTTTGCGTGCTTGTTTTTAAATAGGTGGGGTTTCTGTTTTTAAAGCAGTTTTTCTAAATTTTCTCTAAGGAATGAGTAACGACATAAATATCTTGAGTATTTTACTTGCACGTGAAAGGGAAATTAAAACATTCTTTTTGTTATGCCATTAAATGCCATTCATTGATTGAATGACGTTGGTATCTATCCACGTTGATCAAAATCAATGCTTCAACAACATACCGTGAATAAAATTAATGAACTTATTCTTTGAACTCGTCCAAACAGACGTAGTTACAATCTTCTTATAATTCTGTGCTGAAAATAACTTTGCCATTTCTCACCGGCATCAAACTATTTAAGGCAATGTCAGCCAACTAGTGCTTACTGCTGATGAACTTCAGTCTTTTTTTTGTCAAAGTCAAATTTAAACTGGAATTTTGATATTTGGTTTAGTCATCTGTACAAATTTGAAAATAATAAAATGCCCAATTATTGAAAGGTATCTACAATTAGAGTGCTACAAACGTATAGTCTTATAGAAAAACCAAAACAATTAATTGTAATTTGATGATCTCAAAATAAGTATTTTGTGACTAAAGTATTTTTAGTACTTCTTGTCGGATCTTAACTTTATCAATACTATCAGATTCTGATTTATTTTTTCCCCTCATCTCTCCTTAAAAATACGCCAAGAACTGCTTCCGTATTCTGCATGGTCTTAAGTGCTAAAACAACTCATATACTAACATTTCGTTAAGGAAAGTCAGTAAAGTCACACTGGAATAATTATTTAAGTCCTCTGGAGATTTCGTTTTGAACTGAACATACTCTCACATATCTCACTGTTTTTCTATGTTGAAATCTCTATGAAGTTTTTAACCACATAAAAGATTGAAGCATTTTACAAACTTTCTTTGCTGATCTCATCTCTCTGAACCTCATAAAAGAAAAAAGATTAATCTCTGATCTTTTACGTTGCTTGCTAAGCTCAAATGCCATTTCTTTTATCTCTTGGGACACTTCTTTTTTCAACATGGCTGCCATTTCCCATTTATTTGTAACCAACATATCGGTAAAATTTAGTTGTCCGTCTATATTTAATTCAATAGAAAACCTTTTGTTCTAAAAGTAATCATTTTGCGTGCTGCCTTACCAGTTCTTCCTCTTTTCTAATTATATTTCATACTTGTGTATCACGCGTCCTCTATCAGTTATCTTATCTTATCTTATTTGTTTCAGATTGACTTATGTATTATTACTACTTTGATCTTATTATATCCTCTAGTGCTTCAAGGTTTAATACAATTTATTATAATTATAATGTAACTCTAATTTTTGTCAGTTTTGAATATTCCCCAGTAATGAATTTGTCAGCTCTTTTTTGATTTTGTTCTAGTTTATCAATGTTTTCTTTGGTTGATGGGTCCCATAGCCTACAGAAGATGCATATTCTAGTACAGGTCTCAACAAAGTGGGGTGGCAATGTAATTTTATAAGTAATAGTTAATAATAATTCAGATAGTTAATAGGACTGTCGGATGCAGTATCGATTCAAGACTTCCCATTTAGTTTTAGTGTATATTATCTTATTAGGATATCTTATAATGTAATATTACTAGTATCTTCTTCTATATCTATTCATGATATTTTGACGTTTACTCTTACAGTTACAGTATAATATAAAATATATAAATGTACAATCATCGGTTAAACCTTTCAAAACCCAACATTATAAAAGGGGCTGAGTACGTTTTCTCTCTCCTCGTTTTCTGTAAGCAATTGTAACGATAGTTTGTCTTTTAAAATTATTATAATTGGGGTATTAAAAAATGTTACATTTCATTAAAAACCTTTTAATGTAATCACATTATTGATAACTGATTTTGTGTCTGCGTGAATGTGTGTGAGTGAAATTTGTGTTTGTGTGTGAGAGTGGTTGTTATAGTTGAGGTGGGGGGGAAGTAAGGAAGAGGAAGGGAGAAGGAGCAGTAAGATCAACTAAAGAAATGTGAATCTTATCTTATATCTTATATTATATTTTATCGTATCTTATATTTTATTTTATCTTATATCTTATCTTATCTTATATCTTTCTTATATCGTATCTTATATCTTATCTTATATCTTATATTATCTCTTATCTTATATCTAATTTATCTTAGTTTACATTTTATTATTCGTTACATACGCTTCTTCTCTACAGGAATATTCATACAGTAGATTCCTCTTAAAATATTCAAAACGAACGTATCGCACTTTTGCTCACTTTAGATCCCGAACTCTGAATAAATGTCTTCTTTACTCGATCGGTGCTATGTTATTATTTTATATCGCGAACTACATTGTTAACTAGACTTTCATAACTTCATCTTGATAGAGACATACCTTACTTGTCATTAAGAAACATGCCTCACTTGTCATTAAGAAACTTAACTCACTTGTCATTAACAAACGTACCTCACTTGTCATTAACAAACGTACCTCACTTGTCATTAACAAACCTACCTCACTTGTCATTAACAAACCTACCTCACTTGTCATTAACAAACCTACCTCACTTGTCATTAACAAACCTACCTCATTTGTCATTAACAAACCTACCTCAATTGTCATTAACAAACGTACCTCACTTGTCATTAACAAACCTACCTCAATTGTCATTAACAAACATACCTCACTTGTCATTAACAAACCTACCTCAATTGTCATTAACAAACGTACCTCACTTGTCATTAACAAACGTACCTCACTTGTCATTAACAAACGTACCTCACTTGTCATTAACAAACATACCTAACTTGTCATTAACAAACATACCTCACTTGTCATTAACAAACATACCTAACTTGTCATTAACAAACATACCTCACTTGTCATTAACAAACATACCTCACTTGTCATTAACAAACATACCTCACTTGTCATTACCAACAAACACAATGAACAGTTAAAGTGAGGCGAACATTTACTCTCTATTGAAGCAACAATAAATCTTTTTCTAATGTCCAGACATTTCCTTCTTTATAAATATTTTTAAAAAATCATTATACATTATACTTATAGATCACATGTCTTTGCATTAAAAACTTATCTGATCTTGTCTGTTACAGACGCTTCCTCTATAGAGAAGATTATTGCGTCCTACGTTTATCTATGCTTTTTTGTATATTCCTGCACTCTTATTAGAGTTTTAAATGATGATAAATTGTTGGCTTTCCTGGTTTCTTCAGGCAACCCATCCACGCCCGAATTCCGGATGGGAAGAAAGAAAACGTGTATGTGTTTGTTCTTGCATACGGAAAAAGAAAGGTGTTTTATCCTTATGTCTATCTGAGGGTTGTATTAAGTTTTCTTTGTGTTGTATTTCTAAATTAGAATTAATTGCTTTATGTATATTATAACTAATTTACTCTTGGTTCTTCTATCTTCTAGTGTTTCAAGATTAAATGATTTAACTAACGTAATTTATATTGTAATTACTCGTGTTTTGATCAAAGCAACTGTTATTTCCATTGTAGTTACCAAAGCAGTGCGAGCAGATATTTTTATTATAATTACTCTGTTTGTTTGTTTGTTTATTTTACACCATCAACTCGGCTCTATACAACTTGAATCAAAAAGTGAAGAAACTCAAGAAGTTAACCGTTATGTTAGTAACATCAAACAAGCAGCGGATAATTTGGTAGTTAATGAACATAGCATCAATAACACGACCCATGAGCTGTGGGCCAACTGCCCTGTCATCACACTGTGTGAGGTCTGGAACAAATATTTATTATTTAGAAAATATCCGGCCAAAATTCTCGTTTTCAAAAATGTGATCTGCCAAGCAGAGTGATCATCAATATGAGACAAGAACTGAGCCAGGGGCGTCTACACAAAAACACTTTGTCTTACTGTTCATTACTAGAATAATTAGAATATCAATGAAGTAAATGTCAACTATAACCAGCTGTAGATTTTTTGTATGAAGATTTCTGCGTTTTATAATTTGCTTTCCATTCTATTAATTATTATAGCTTTTAAATGCAATTTCCCTTGTAAAAATTTGCGTTTATAGTTTATATGTTTGAAATGTCTGTCCTGTCTGTTCGAGCTGATCATGCAACTCCTAAACCATGGCAGATCGGGTCTTTTGCAAATATGTTAAGGAGGCCCCAAGGATGTGCAAGGGCTAAAAAGAAAAATAACGAACATTTTTTACTGAACATACTTTAAAATCCTAAAGAACACGAAAAAATATCAGTATTTTGTCATTTTCTCGCCAACTATAACGTTTATCGGGTTGAGAAACAAGCGCCAAACGATTGTTAATAATATTTAGAATAATATTGTGGAAGGAATTTTTTTTAAAAATCGTTTCTTTCAACTTCCGTAATTTTAGCAGTATTTTGTAGTTAGCTATTGTTTTATTATAGTTTCAGAAATATTGATTTTCAATAACTTTTAATGTAATCTAGAATGATAATTGGTGGGGTTTTCCCGCTTTGTGAATGCTAATGCTTGATTGTTGCGCATTATATTGACACATTCTTGGTGTGACGTAGCTTGAGGGGATATGCCGTCATATAGAAAATAAGTGATAGTGACGGTTTGTTGTTGATAGCAAGGAGAGCATTGATATTTTTGCGTATAGAAGTAGAAGGACTTCTTTGTTATAGAGTGGAACAGATGAGACATATAGATTATTCTGATGGCGTTTGACTTGTTTGAGTTTAGCCTGTCCTTGTAAGTCATACAACTACCCGGAACTTCACAATCGCGTTTATATATTTGAAATGTCTGTCCTGTCTGTGCGAGTTTGCAAAAACAACTACCCCTGAACCATACCAGATAGAGGGTTCGCGTCTTTTGCAAGCATGTTAAGGAGGTCACAAGGATGTGCACGAGCCATAATTTTTTTTTAAGAAAAAAGGTTTTGAAAAGGTGTTTTGAAAGGTTTAACCGAAAAAGTTGACTGAATATGGGGGGTTGGCGGGTAACGAGAAAAATATCAGTATTTTGTCAATTTCTCGACACCCATAACATCTATCGGATTGAAACAAACGCCAAACGATAGCTAATAATATTGAGAACAATGTTGGATAAGGAATTTTTGAAAAACCTCTTTTCGTTCGACTACTGTAATTTTAGCAGCAATTTATAGTTATTTTTTGTTTTGTTTAGTTTCAGAATTATTGATTTGAAATGACTTTTAATGTAATCTAGAATGATTTCCTTTGAAAAAAAAATGATTTCTTTGTTTGAAATTGCGTTTAAATACTCATTCGAGTTATTATTACCTGTTTACTCAAGGGTTACTCAATAGATGTTTAATTTCCATACGTGTATTAGTAATATCGTCGTTGAGGTTTAGAATTGATCACGGTCCAGTTAAGGAAGGGACCGGGGTTGGCATCCGTTATTCAAGAGAAGGGGCATACGCCCCTGAACTGAACCAGAAACATGTTTGGACTAAATGTAGTGTGATTTGGTCTAAACGCGGCTGATCTACTACATTCGTCCCTGTGAACCTTAAATCAAGTAAAAAATAAACCGGTGGAAGGCGCAAAGCAAATTCCATAGTACATGTAAATGTAGTTACTTGTTCTAATGATATCGTGTAAATAGTAATTGGGCTACAAAGGAGTGTAGCGAAAACATTTACTTTGAGCCGGTGGTAGTCGTGCCTGGTGGTAACAACAGACGAGATTAAGGGCGTTTAGAGCTATTTGTTGATAACATGGCGTGCTGGATGGAGTTACGGCGGGAGGTAATGGAAACTCGGAGCGGCGAGTCGTGTGTTCGATACACGAAGTCTAGGACATGGACGCGCCAGTTGAAGCTGTGAGTACTAGGAGAACAGAGGAGGCATGAGAAGAAACTAGATACAACGTGAGTACAGAGGAGGCATGAGAAAAAACTAGATACAGCGTGAGTACAGAGGAGGCATGAGAAGAAAAACAACAACTAGATACACCAGGAGAACGAGGAAAAAATGTAAAGGTTGGGGAGGGGGGGGGGGCTTGGCTATTCATAACCTTCAATGACCAGGAGAGAAAAATTTGACGTGGTCGATGCACTTGATTTAAGCAATCTCCCAGTTTACACTTATCTCTATCAGTTCTATCAGTACTTCTGGTAGTCATTGCATAACTGATTTCTTTAAAAAAAAAAAACCAAGTTGCATAATTATACTAGTCAGTGTTTGCGCACCAATTGTCCCATGCGATAACTATTGCGCACAGTTATGACACACATTCGCAAATTTGTGCACATTTGATAATTTTGTTAACTTAAAATATATAGTTACCAATAGCGTTAGTTATTTTCAAGTTAGGTCATAAAATTAAAGAAATAGACCGTACATTTTCATCTATTTTCATTCTGTCACAATCAATGAATCAGTCTGTCTCATTCCATGAATCAATCTGTCACATTCAATGAATCAATCTGTCACATTCAATGAATCAATCTGTCACATTCAATGAATCAATCTGTCACACTAATGAATCAATCTGTCACATTCAATGAATCAAACTGTCACATTCAATGAATCAATCTGTACTTTTTTGGATTTGTAATTTTTGTACTATGCATTTATATTGTCTTTTTCACTTTGGGGTCCGTGGGCAAGTTTTAACTATAACAAAGGGTCCATGGATCAAAAATGTTTGGGAACCACTGGATTAAAATGACAATGGCTGCCATTTAACAAAATCTAAATACGAAAAAAACACACAAAAACTTGCCCCCTCCCCCACTCCTCCCCTTTCTCAACACCTGTTGATCCATTTCACGGTAAAGCCCTGCTGTTGCTCACCAAAGATTGAAAAACGTAAACGATGTTTTAGCTCTGCCCGTGGCTCCCATGAAATTTTAAAACGTAAAAGTTGCTTTACTACTGGATGTTTTTTATGTAGTTACTGCGTCTGTTCTCTTTCTGCTGACTTATCTCCCCTTGTTAAAAAAAACAAAAACATTACATACATCTTATTGGCACATCCGGGCTCCGACTTACCGAGAATTTCCTGAAAATATATTTGTATTTAAAAAGCTAAAAGTTTAATCTCATTGAGTAGTTGTAGGGTCATCGTTGTGTTTATGGGTGACGACTTTCTTTGAGTTTGAGTAACCTATTCATTAGCAACCTTTTCATTGGGCTTCATTAGAGCCGAGAACACTTGTAGTGGGTGAGTGATCTCTTCCTGTAGACCACCCCTGTACTCTCTAAATGATCACTTCAAGTAAGTGGACTCTTACCTTCCCCTTAAATTTGTTTTAACAACACGTCACTGGCCCATTGAAAGGTCTCAATAATTTCCCACAACAAAGAACTAGATGACCGCCCATAACAAGAACTGGATAACTGCCCAAAACAAGACCTGGATAACTGCCCGTAACAAGAACTGGATAACTGCCCATAACAAGACCTGGATAACTGCCCATAACAAGACCTGGATAACTGCTCATAACAAAAACTGGATAACTGCCCTTAACAAGAACTGGATAACTGCCCATAACAATGATAACCCTTACTCTTAACAAATACTATATCTCACCTGGTAATCAGGCTCGACACCTGAAACTAGACCTCTGCCATTAATAGACTGTCACGACTTGACTTCTGCCATGACTTGACCCCTGCCATGACTTGACCCGTGCCATGACTTGACCCGTGCCATGACTTGACCCCTGAAATGACTTGACCCCTGAAATGACTTGACCCTTGCCATGACTTGACCCTGTCATGAATTGACCCTGCCATGAATTGACCCTGCCATGAATTGACCCTGCCATGAATTGACCCTGCCATGAATTGACCCTGTCATGAATTGACTCCTGCTCATTTTAAGAAATGCCCAATCTCCCACAAAGACTTAATTCGGACCACAATAAGGCGTCTAAAACTTCTGTCACTATCAAAATCTTATTTTAAAGACACATCGTTTCTAGCTTGGCGCCTCACTCAACTATGGATTTATTTTCCTCGGTAAGTAAGGCACCAAGCTACATGGTCTGATCAGTTCCCTCATGTGACAGTGTCATGTATTATGTCATAGGCACCAAGCTGCATGGCCTGATCAGTTCCCTCATATGAGTATCATGTATTATGTTATAGGCACCAAGCTACATTGCCTGATAAGTTCCTTCATGTGACAGTATCATGTATTATGTCATAGGCAGCAAGCTACATGGCCTGATCATTTCCCTCATGTGACAGTGTCATGTATTATGTCATAGGCAGCAAGCTACATGGCCTGATCAGTTCCCTCATGTGACAGTGTCATGTATTATTTCATGGGCACCAAGCTACATGGCCCGATCAGTTCCCTCATGTGACAGTGTCATGTATTATGTAATAGGCAGCAAGCTACATGGCCTGATCAGTTCTCTCATGTGACAGTGTCATGTATTATGTCATAGGCAGCAAGCTACATGGCCTGATCAGTTCCCTCATGTGACAGTGTCATGTATTATGTCATCATAGGCACCAAGCTACATGGCCTGATCAGTTCTCCCATATGACAGTGTCATGTATTATGTCATAGGCAGCAAACTACATGGCCTGATCAGTTCTCTCATGTGACAGTGTCATGTATTATGTCATAGGCAGCAAGCTACATGACCTGATCTGTTCCTTCATATGAGTGTCATGTATTATGTCATAGGCATCAAGCTACATGGCCTGATCAGTTCCCTCATATGAGTGTCATGTATTATGTCATAGGCAGCAAGCTACATGGCCTGATCAGTTCCCTCATATGAGTGTCATGTATTATGTCATAGGCAGCAAGCTACATGGCCTGACCAGTTCCCTCATGTGACAGTGTCATGTATTATTTCATAGGCACCAAGCTACATGGCCTGATCAGTTCCCTCATGTGACAGTGTCATGTATTATGTCATAGGCACAAGCTTCATGGCCTGATCAGTTCCCTCATGTGACAGTGTCATGTATTATGTCATAGGCACCAAGCTACATGGCCTGATCAGTTCCCTCATGTGACAGTGTCATGTATTATTGTGATAGTCATAGGTACCAAGCTACATGGCCTGATCAGTTCCCTCATGTGACAGTGTCATTTATTATGTCATAGTCATAGGCACCAAGCTACATGGCCTGATCAGTTCCCTCATGTGACAGTGTCATGTATTATGTCATAGGCACCAAGCTACATGGCCTGATTAGTTACCTCATGTGACAGTGTCATGTATTATGTCATAGGCACCAAGCTACATGGCCAGATCAGTTCTCCGTTACAATTAACAGTGTCGTGTATTAGTATTAAGCCAATGATTTCACAGAACTGTATACATTCCTTCGCCCAATTTCAAACTAGGGCGTTGACCTAGTTGTTTAAGTTTGTTATGGAACACACGAAATTCTCCGCATGAAGACGTCTCACAAGAAACAGTATCATTGACCAACATTTGGTCCAAGTCTTATGTCAAACAACTTACAACCCAATATACAATGTTATAACTCTTTATTTGCTTTATATCTGCGTCATCGCACTACCAATACTAATCCAAACAAGAAAAACCTGTGCCCCAATAATCGATCCAGACCAATTACGATCCGCCGCCAAATCCAATCTAGAGTTTCTTTCCCCAAAAAAACCAGAAAGATGAGAAAAGGAGGGGGGAGAAGGAGTGGGACCAAAACAAAATTTTCCCCATAAAAAATATAGATATAAAGAAAAAAACCCAGAATAACACCAAACTAGCCACATGAGTCATCAATTCGTCTGGGAGCTGGCGTACTACACCACCAAACAGCCTTCCATCGCTCACCCTCCTCATACGACTGGGCGCCATTATCTCGTGCTCATTGAGACGCTAGAGTACAGGCCCCTTTCCACTCCATCAACTGACGTACGAGCGGGTATGCCGTCAACACTTTGAGGGAAAAGTGTAAATTGTGTAAGAAGTGAGATCAACTTACTACTAATAATATTATGTAAGATAGACTTTTTACAACTCATGTGCACTTCAATTGTTTAACTAGAAGGCCCTACCACAGGCCATACCACAGCCCCGACAGCAGGCCTTGAATTGGTAGCACCACTTGAAATAGTAGCCCCGCTTGAAGTGGTAACACTACTTAAAATAGTAGCCCCACTTGTTTTGGATGCATTACTTGAATTGGTTGCCCTATTTAAATTGGTGGGACCAATTGTATTGGTCGTACCACTTGACATAGTAGCACCACTTGACATGGTAGCACCACTTGAAATGGTAGCACCACTTCACATAGTAGCACCACTTGACATAGTAGCACCACTTGACGTGGTAGCACCACTTGACATAGTAGCATCACCTTTACATGTGATTTTAACCCACTCTCTATTCACCCCCATTTTAAAGCCATGATTGTTAATTAACCAACTCGTCTTCGAGTTAAGCCAGCAGCGTAACTAGGAGTAGTGGCACCTGGACTTGGGGGGGGGGAGGGGAATATTAGCACCAAACTTTCAGGTCATTTGAACCTTTCACATAAAAACAAATGTAAGGGCCCCCCCCCCCCACCTTTCTAAACCCTTTCCCACATCTGTGGCTCAGATAGAATGTTTTGGAGCCCCGTCCATTCATTTACTCACCCTCTCCCACTTTATGACACACAACTATACAACCCGTCTAGCCCCATTGCAACCCTTACCTAACCCCGTCCATTCATTTACTCACCCTCTTCCACTTTATGACACACAACTATACAACCCGTCTAGCCCCAGTGCAACCCTTACCTAACCCAGTCCATTTATTTCCTAACCCAATCTATTTATTGTCTAAGACTAATCTATTTATTGTCTAAGACCAGACTATCTATTTCCTGATTCCTACGCACAATATCCCTGTCATCCAGCTTAACCCAACCTTTGACTTACCTCAAAACTTAACCCATCATTTGACTCACTTCAACAATCTCAAAGCGTCTTTTGTTAAATCCAAAGCCATCTTTTGCCTAATCTCATCCCGTCGCCCCCCCCTTCCATTCCCTAACCCACAATTATCCCGCTGCTGGATATAAATGACTTGGCTACCGTCACTTCACCTACTCTCCCAGGTTAAACCTCCAGGTTAAACCGCCAGGTCAGCTGGTGCACTTGTCGGACACATAAACAAAATGTATGCTCTTTGCAATACTGCGCTTTCATGACAGTTTGAACTCTTGCATTTGTTATTTGGTATCTAAAAAGAAAACCATCGTGTTAAAAAAAAGATCCACCTCCACCCCTATAAAAAAAGAACAACAAACAAACAAAACAACACAATGCAGAGTGATACAGAAAGGAGATGTTGTGTTTATGAACCGACAGACGTTCGAGTGTTTCATTATGGGAGGGCGCTGCCGGTTTAAACACTTTTCGTTTACAGGTGTGACGTCACACTCAAGTACCGGTAGCCAAGGTTTTGGTCTAGACCTCAACTACCTGCTTCTAATTGAGGGCAAAAATAAAAGAACGAGAGAGAAGAAGAAGAAGAGAGAGAGAGAGAATCAGAGCGAGAGAAAGAGAGAGAGAGTGAGAGGCGTAACCTTTGACAAGAAAACCAAACTCTTCTGTTTAAAAATGACCTGTCTAACAGACAGGGGTAGCGGTTCTCCTCATTATTCCACAGATCATGACGTGCCAAGTCTTGCGGGGTGGGAGGCAAGTCCTAAAGGGGGGGGGGCGAGCCTTACCGGGAGGGGGGGCGAGCCTTACCGGGAGGGGGGCGAGTCTTGCGGTGTTGTTTGGGTCTTGAAGGCAGAAAGATGAACAGAAGTGACAAATTAAATTGTAAACAAATCAAGATGATCTCTAACTAGCCAATATGTACGCCCTAGATCATATCATCATTGTCACATGCACACATACGCTGACAGCGTCCCAGACCTTACCAATGTCACATACTCAGACACGCTAATATACAGACATAGATATAGTCGTGTTTTAATGCATATTAGATGTGTAAACATCTTCAATTTCGGCGAGCTTTTGAAAATTTAAAATGTTTTACAATTAATTTAAGTGCCTGGGTTTGGAGAGGAAGTTAGCCACATATATCGATACAGTGACGGTTGACTTTGTTGTTAGAATTATCTAGCGACACCTAGCAACAGGTAAGCCTAAAAGTTCGTTGTCTTTCTTTTGGTAGTTGCTTTGTTGGTCCGCTCCCAAGACTTTAACATTGACATTTGCTGTGGGAATTTGTTTCTTGGAAATGCATCAAAAAAATTTCCTTGCAGACATAATGAAAATGACGAATAAATGATAACTGGTTGCCTAGCAACTGTACGTCTAAATGAAACTTTCATAGATAAAACTGTTTAAATACAACATTGATGATATAAACTTTAATTGAGATAAAAATTGTTGAATATTCAAGAACTTAAAGTATTTATTATCAAATTGATTTCTAGTAAATTCTAGGCGCCTTTAGGATACGCGTTGTCGAATGGCAACCACACCAACCGTGATTGTAAGAGGTTCTGCAAAAGTTAGAGGCCTTTAGTCTAAAGGAAAAGTAATCTATCTGACTAATGAAAAGTAATCTATCTGACAAATGAAAAGTAATCTATCTGACAAATGAAAAGTAATCTATCTGACCAATGAAAAGTAATCTGACAAACGAAAAGTAATCTATCTGACAAATGAAAAGTAATCTATCTGACTAATGAAAAGTAAGTAATCTATCTGACAATTGAAAAGTAATCTATCTGACTAATGAAAAGTAAGTAATCTATCTGACAAATGAAAAGTAATCTGAAATATGAAAAGTAATCTATCTGACTAATGAAAAGTATACGCATTTGAAACTTTGGAAGTGCGAGTAGTCTAGTAAAAAAGCGTTTAATGAAAGAGACTCTTAGTAATAATTAGACTATTTGGGAAAATTTTATTTTAAAATTTCATTTCAATTGCGGGCGCTTTCTGTGGGGAGTGTGTATCGCGAAGCTGTTGAGAAGACTTTAAGATCAAAAGGTTTAATATTATGTAAAGATCCGTTTATTAAAAAAAAAAAAAAGAAAGAAAGAAAAAAAAAAGCAATGCAAGTGTAATGATACTTTTTTCTCTCCCCAAAATAAAGAATATGAAAAAGATTTTCAAGTTTATAAAAATAAACCACACATTGTGATGATTAAACTTTTCTAAAATTTAAAGAATTCTATAATCAGTAAAATTTGAGTTCAGAAATTATTCCAAGTTTCTCTTTCTCTTAGCTCTTAGCGTCGATGAATTAATTGTGCGATCAAATTATTCAAAATGTTTACATTACATGAAGTAGTTGACATGTTTCATTTACAACTTGTAAGTAAGAAATGGGAAAATGAAATGGTCGAAAATCTTCCTTTGTTCTTCTTCCCATTCAAGATTATCAAAGAGAAAGTTCTAAGGTCTCAGAGGTAAACAAGACAAAGAGCTGGACACAATGTTAACTGGGACCTTAGACAGCTAGACACAATGTTAACTGGAACCTTAGACAGCTAGACACAATGTTTTATGGGACCTTAGACAGCTAGACACAATGTTTTATGGGACCTTAGACAGCTAGACACAATGTTTATTGGGACCTTAGAAAACTAGACACAATGTTTTATGGGACCTTAGACAGCTAGACACAATGTTTTATGGGACCTTAGATAGCTAGACACAATGCTTAATGGGACCTTAGACAGCTAGACACAATGTTTTATGGGACCTTAGACAGCTAGACACAATGTTTTATGGGACCTTAGATAGCTAGACACAATGTTAACTGGGACCTTAGACAGCTAGACACAATGTTTAGTGGGACCTTAGACAGCTAGACACAATGTTTTATGGGACCTTAGATAGCTAGACACAATGTTTTATGGGACCTTAGAAAGCTAGACTCAATGTTTTTGGGACCTTAGACAGCTAGACACAATGTTTTATGGGACCTTAGAAAGCTAGACACAATGTTTTATGAGACCTTAGACAGCTAGAAACAATGTTTTATGGGACCTTAGAAAGCTAGACACAATGTTTTATGGGACCTTAGATAGCTAGACACAATGTTTTATGGGACCTTAGACAGCTAGACACAATGTTTTATGGGACCTTAGATAGCTAGACACAATGTTTTATGGGACCTTAGACAGCTAGACACAATGTTTTCTGGGACCTTAGAAAGCTAGACACAATGTTTTATGGGACCTTAGATAGCTAGACACAATGTTTTATGGGACCTTAGACAGCTAGACACAATGTTTTATGGGACCTTAGACAGCTAGACACAATGTTTTCTGGGACCTTAGATAGCTAGACACAATGTTTTATGGGACCTTAGAAAGCTAGACACAATGTTTTCTGGGATCTGTAATTGCTTTAATCCATTAAAAAAATGTAATCTTTAAAAATAATCTGTACAGGGTGATCTAGAACATTTTTACATATTTACCGCCGTCAGAACAAAGAAGAAAAAATGAAGACAAGCCAACAAACAAAAAGGCGGGCCGAGCTAGTACACAAACTGGTAGACGTAGTTACCACCGGCAGAGTTTGGGGGAAAAAAAAGAAGCAGAGAAAAAAAGTGTCCGTCCCAAGTTGTAGAAGAAGCCAATAAGAAAATAGAGGCCTGCTGGTTTTATGGGCGAGTCTGGTGTCTAGACAGTCGTGACATGTAAATAACAGTTTTGATCTATGCTGGGATAGAACTGGCTAGAATCTATTTATTGTTTATTTATCGTAAGTTGGGGTTAGCGGAACACTATTAGTGATGTTGTAACAGCGTCCTGCCGTACATTTCAATCGGTGCTGAGGTTGAAGGCAGGGTCATCTCATTAAGGAGAGATCCGCCAAACGATAAATGAAATGGTGCAAATTTTGGCATAAATATAAGATTATAGCAATACTGCTCTAAACAGTATAGTTTCGAGCAAGTCGGGAAATGTGATAGCAATACAATAAATGTAAACAGTGTAGTTTAGAGCTAGATATTACCAAAGAAGAAAACAATTGTAATGCTTAAATCAAAATAATTAAATGTTGTTCCAATAGACATCACAAAGTGAAAGCTCATTTTAACAAGGTTTGTAGAACTTTTATAAGTTATTATCAATCCAAAGATTTTCAAATACAATAAACAATGGGAAGTATTAAATTTTAACGTTTAAAATAATAATTCAAATAAGATTAAGCCATTGTTATCTAGATGTATGAAATTGGTTTAGTTCTATGGGTAATTTTACAGTTAGGGCTTGGGAAATGATTTTGTAAATTTATTTTTTTCTTTAGAAAACGAATATTCAAGTAGAGGAGAGATTTGTGGGTGAACAGATATTTTCATTAGAAGTTGTAGAGTTGAAAAAAGGAAATTTCATTATTTCTTTTGTAATAAATAGATCTATATCTAAATATGGATTAATGAATGGCGCAAAATCTCGTCGATGAATTTCGTTTGAAATTTCCCGGAAACACAGAAAAGAAGAACATTAGGTTTTAACGCAATTTCCCATGGGAAAAACTGCGTTTAGATCTATATATTTGACATGTCCATCCTGTCTGTTCGAGCTTTGAACAGCAACTCCTCTTGAACCATACCAGATAGAGGGTTCGGGTCGTTTGCAAATATGTTAAGGCGGTCCTAAGGATGTGCCCGGGCCAAAAAAAAAAACCCGACAAGATTTACTAAATTTTTGGGGGAAAAAAGCCACACACGAAAAAAAATCAGAGAATTTCGTCATTTTCTCGGAAACAACAACAGCTATCGGGTTGAAACATTTTTTAGAACAATGCTAGAGAATTTTTTATTTAAAAATCTAATTTTGGCCGACTCCGTAAATTTAGCTGCAATTTGTAGATAGCAAATGTTTTTGTTTAATTTCATATTTTTTAAAATATGAAATGACTTTTAAGATAATCTAGAATAATTTCCCCTTAATATAAAGTTCGGAAATTCTTTGTTGGAAATTGCCCTAAATACCCATTCGAGTTTTTATTACCTGTTTTTCTATTGAATGTACTATTAGTTATGATAAAAGCGATATGTAATTAACAAAATTTAAAAAAAAATAGTTTAAAATCATCTTTATATATAATTCACGCAATCGACCATGTACAAATGAACATGACGAATGACCTCCGCAAGGGTTCCTTCACAGAATAACATATGATTCGTAGTATAGAGGTTATTACGTCCGCCATGCACGCGGAAAGTCCCGGGTTCAATTCCCAGATGGAAAAATTTTAAAACAAAATTAAATGTTTTTCTGCCTGCTCTTTTCCCCATTCTTTTCGAACATGACTAACCCTAGTGTCGGCAAATCACAGTTTATGGTTGGCAAGGAACGTGGTAAAGGGTGGGGGCAGGTAACAACAACCGATGTGCCCATATCTCCACGTGTACTCGCTTTTTTCATTACTTCGTGATACTGTTTGTGTTGTGTCCGTTCTCTCAGACCCCCCCCCCCCTTTCTTCGCACTATCTATGATGAGCAAGTCTGTGGCTTATGCTACGCTATGTTAGGCAATATTTGAAGAGTATTTTTTAAAGTTCCAAATAGTCCGTATTTCACAGTTTTCGATAACCGACTCATTATTTTGTAAAACAGTAGAATCTACACGTTAATTTTAATGTGGATTCGAGAGTGGATCAAAGCCTTTTATTATGAAGGCTAATTTTAATTTCAGGTGGTTACATATTTTACATCCTTTACATTAATGATAAAAATGTAGCATCAAAATTTCTGATCGATCGAATGTTCTGTATTAAATTTTTGAATTTTTAAGATTATTTTATTTATCTCTAAGCATCATGTTAATTTTTGAGGTAGAGTGTCGTGGTGCGTATTATTATATTGAACGACTTAAAAAAAAAAAAAAAAAAAAAAAAAAAAAAAAAAAACGTTTCTGTTGCGCTTCGTGGTGCGTATTATATTGACGATACTTGTATAAATTAATTCCCGATCTGTAAGTGTAAACGCTATTAATAGCAGATCTGTCTCGCTGTGCGCACTATATTAAACATGCATTTATAACCCTTTCCCGTGATCAAATCGTGCTGAAATTTAGCAGGCATACCGTAAAGGTTTTTTTTGTGTGACTACAATTCCTTTATATATTTGAGACATAACTTTAAAAAAATAATTTTGTATTGTCGTGTGATGCGTATTATAATGTACATTTTTTTTAGTTATGTCTCGTATATAAAGGATTTATAGTAAAAAAATTGTTTTTTTTTTTTTACTGTCGCACAATAAAGTGCGTATTACATTGACAATACTATTTAAAAATATATTCACGGTCGGTGCGCATTATATTAAACAGGTTTTATAAGACATATGTAAAATTTTGTATTTTCGGATTTTCTTGCGCTTCGTATTATAATGAACATCATTATAGCTAGATCTAGATCTATGTTTCGTATATAAAGTGATTTATAGTCAAAGAACTTGGTTTTTTACGTTTTTTAAAAATTAAATCCTTTATACTAACTCGTGGTGTTTGCTTGAGCCCTTTGTTGATAGCCGAAAAAAACTTTGGATCGATTTTTAACACCAGTTCCTCGTAAGCTATCGAGGTGTTGCAGGCAGACTAGTGCCGATGATAAAAATGATGTATCAAATTTTCAGATCGTAAGTAAATTATTGAATTTTTAGATTATTTTATTTGGATGGATTATGTCTAGTAAATATATATTTTAATTTATCATAATTCACATGCCCACTATAAACATCTTCAAAAAAGCAAAAGAGCTGTTCACACAATTTGTCAATCTAGTCTTATTTTTAGTCGAATTGTTTTTGTTTCCATTTTAATTATTTAATCACTGGTTGAGGTTAAGTTTCGCTAATCTACTTCTTATACTGTGTCAATAGATTGCATATTCGGAAGATTATCTAAAGTTGACCTCACCCATTGTAAATGAAAAGGTAGCAGATAAACAATGTTTATTATATAATTGTCAAATCTAATTTTTGCAATTTTTTTTTCCAAATTCAATTCATTGAGTTACTGTTTCAAAGAATAACTGTGACAACTGTTGACAATTAGTTATTCTACTATTAAAGTCATTTAATAATGCGATAGTTCTTTTAATATCTATATTTTAAGGCAGTTTAATAGTGAAGTGTGTTTTAAGTTTTTGATTAAATTTTAATTGGTTAATTAAATTTTTATTCGAAAAGTGTGACGTACTTTAGGGGGGGGGGGTTGGTCCCGATATTTGTGACACTTTATGACAGGGGGGAGGGGGTCAATATGGTCAAAAATAGCGAGACGCACTTTATGGACGGCCCCTAAGTTCTCTTTTTGTTTGCATAACTTTTAAAATTTAGAATTGAACCAGCATTTATTAATTCTATTTGAAGTTAGTTTTGTTGGAACTTTCTCATCCATTATAGTTTTTAGATTTGTTTTTAGAACCTTCCCTCTTTCTTCTAGGGGGTTATCTGTGCTGAGTTTACTTAGGAAAGTTTGTTGGAAATTAGCAGCTGATTGGTGTAATTTTTTAAAGTTACATTTATTCCAAAGATAGATGTATCTTCTAGGCATCTTATTTATTTTAGTTTTTATTGTATTGAAAAACCTAACAATATCATGGTCAGACAGTCCAGGAATTAGTGTGCAGTCTATTAATGGCCCTTGTCTGTTAGAAATAAATCTAGTGTTTTTATGTTTCCTAGTTGCTTTTTTTACTATCTGTTCTAGGTTTGTGTTGTTTATAGTGTCTAAGAAATGTTAATTAGTTTCTTCATTAGTTTGGTGACTATCAATTGTATAGTTTTTCCAATTTATATTAGGAAGGTTAAAGTCCCCCATAGTCCAAATTATCGCATTTTTATGATTTTCTTTAATACAAGTTAGTTGACTGCATAGATTCTTCATGTATTCTATGTTTGTATTTGGTGGCCTATATATACTGCCTACAATAAAGGGGGCTGAGTTTGGTGTAACTATTTAAAAAAAAATGACAAAAAAACAAAACAGATTCTATAGTAAAGTTAGGTTGTGTGGTAATTTCTTCAACTATGAGAGTTGATTTTATTGCAAGTAGGACACACTTTGATTTAATATGACTAAAAACGGGGGGAGGGTGCTTATGAGATTTTACATATGCAGTTCACTCAGTCTCTCCCTTATAGATCTCTCTATAGCCTTCTAATTTATACATCTTTATTTTATTATTTTTAGTACAAAAAACCAATCTTTGTGTTGTATTTCTAAATTAGAATGGGATTTTGAAGCTTCCGCCCCACGTTTTTAGTCACATTAAATCAAAGTACTTGAACGTATAAGTTTTAATTTATTTTCTTCTGTTTAGTCCACTTATACAAACGTAAAATAAAAACAAATCTATTTTTTTTTTACCTCTATCTATTTTTATAAGCGTCCGCTTTACGTTAATACCACGGGGATGTGGTCACGGGGTGAACTCCGGTTGCACGTGAATGTCGACAACTGAATAATACATAAGCTTTATAGAGATAAACTAAAAATGCCTTAATTTAATTACGGTACATTTCATCGACCTGAAATTTTGATACAATGCATTGTCATCCAAGATCCATCTGTGGTAAAATTTTGAGATCTCTAGAACCATCAAAAGTGGTATAATTTGACGTTGGAAATTTTGAAATTTTGCAGATAGACAAACTGACAGGAATGAAAGCAAGTTAATACAACATAGTAATAGTAATAACATAGTAATAAAAACGTGGTAAAAGGACTGTCGTTTTATTATGGCATCCTGTTGCGAATAGTGACGTACATGCAGTATTTTCTATTCAAATGATTATTGCGTCCTAAGCTTAGCCATGGTTTATGGTTAATGTATAGTCTTGAATTTTTTATTAGAGTTTTAAAGGTTGATAAAGTGTTTGTTTTCATGGTTTCCTAATGAAATGGCAAACCATTCCACGTCCGGATTCCGGAACGAGAATTAATATGGAATACTCGGACCAATGAATGATAGGACAACTGACAAAAAGATTGGCTTTAGGAAGTTTTACGGAGTAGAATTTGTAAGGTAAAAGAATCAATGGATTTATTTCTTCTCTATACAGAAGGCTCCTTCTATAAAAAAGATTTTTTATCAGGTACCCACCCATTTGTAGCTGTGTAAACTCAGGGAATCTCTGGGCCCAGGAAAAAATCCCTGCCTTCACGGAGATTCGAATCCTTGACCATCGGTACGTCAGCTGAGTGGACATGCGACTCGACCACTGTGCACGTTCATGTAAAAAACTACAGGTGAGACTGCAATTTTATTTTCGTCTAAAAGCCAAAGTTTTTAAGACTGTGTGACAGGTACTTAGTTTTATATCATGTTTACAGCTTGTACACGCTCGCGTCAATAGGTCTATTCCACACATAAACTCTGTTTGTACACGCGTCACTGGGGTCTACTTGTACATGCGTCACTGGGGTCTACTTGTACACGCGTCACCGGGATCTACTTGTACACGCGTCACTTGGATCTACTTGTACACGCGTCACTGGGGTCTACTTGTACACGAGTCACTTGGATCTACTTGTACACGCGTCACTGGGGTCTACTTGTACACGCGTCACTGGGGTCTACTTGTACACGCGTCACGGGGGTCTACTTGTACACGCGTCACCGGGATCTACTTGTACACGCGTCACTAGTCTATTTCACACATAACTCTGACGTAAATCATGCAAATAATATTAAAAGCAATGGTGTGTTCTGATAACTTTGGTTTCCCTTAAAAGTTTCGGAAAATCGACGCTCTACTGTAGGTCAATAAAAGGCGTAGCGATGTTATGCACCTTAAGCCAGTGTTGAAAGTCTATCATCGTTTTATTTGAAACGATTAACCAAAGGCTTTAAGTGAAGAAACCCAACAAAAGACGTGGAAAATAAGCTCGATATTGATATTTCTGAGATTACGGAGATTAGTACTAAACGGTGGCAGCTTTATTTGATTGAGTTACTTGTAATCTTGTGGCTTATTGGAGGAATTCGGTTTATGATATTATCGCTGGACTGAGTTATCTTGAGATTATCTTGTTCAAAAGTCAGTACGTCACTTTCACCCAAGTAATAAATAGAAACGTAAAAAAGAAATCCTATTTTTAAAAAAACAAACATCGTTTTTCATTATAATAAGATAAAGGGGTACTAATCTGACGATCTAAGAGAGCGGGTTAGGACCTAACAAAGGGGAAATAATCTGAAGATCTAAGTGAGTCTAGGCACACTTCAAGGATTGAAATGATTCAATGTAATTTTAGATTCGACTTATCTAATGAAAAGTGTGGGGATAAATGGGGAGGGAAAGTCAGTGGAAGTCAAGAAAGGACTGAAGAAGGGTCGGAGGAGGACGGCTGGAGGATTGAATTGTAGGATCGTGCAAGTGTTGGGGGGACATAAAGGGAATAAGGAAGAATAAAGATTGGCACGTATCATGGTAGAATGACACTCGACATTTGAGGAAGGAAAGATCAGACCATAAATGTAGGATAGAAATAAGAGTATAGAAGAATGAGAATTTTGAGAAGGACAGAAATTGGGTTGAAAATGCCGAGTCCATTTCACTGTATGTAAGGAGTTCTAAACTTGTGTGTATGGTGTTGTTCTAAACTTGTGTGTATGGTGTTGTTCTAAACTGGTATTTATGATGTTGTTCTAAACTGGTATTTATGGTGTTGTTCTAAACTGGTATTTATGGTGTTGATCTAAACTGGTAGTTTATCTCTATATAGCATCTGTATCCGTCTGCTATTGTTGACATCCAAGTGCCAACGGAGGTAACCCCGTGACCACATCCCCGTGTTATTTAAACGTTGGGCGGGCGCTTATGAGGTGTTTGGTATAAAATTAATAGCGTTGGAGTTTGTCCATATGTTTGTATTTGTTTTGTGTCTAAAATACCTAACCTCCACGCGGTTAGACCTGGCTATCAATAATATATTATGGTAATCAATTAGGTAATTTTGTATTTAATGAATTTTCTTATGCACAATAAAATTAATATAAATAAAGAAATAAAATTGTCGATATACTCTATGATTTTACACTTAGTCTTAAAAAAAAAGTAAAATACTTTGAGGTTAAAAAAAAATGATTTTTAAAAACCACGTTTTTGATAAGTGGACTAGAAAGAAGACGATAATTCAAAACTGTAAGTTCAAGTACGTAGATTTAATATTATTTTATATTGAGGTTTTATACATGCAGTTTACGCATTCTCAAACTTATAGATCTCTCTTGAGCCTTCTAAATTATAAATCTTAAATTTTATACCAAAAACCTCGTAAGCGCCCGTCCAACGTTTTTAGTTATATTAAATAAAAGTACTTGAACTTATATGTTTTCAATTATTGTATTCTTTTTAATCCGCTTATAAAAACGTGCTTTTTAAAAAAAAAAAATCTTTTACCCAGGCTTGTCCATGGGACATATTTTTCTGTCCCATCCCATCCCATGGCAATTTATGCCTGTCCCATCCCGTCCCATCCCATGGGACGTTTCCCATGGGAAAAACATTCCAATGGACAAGCCTTTTACCTCTATTTATAAACTGGTATGTATGGTATTTTTCTAAAATGGTATTTGTGGTGTTGTTCTCAACTGGTAAGTGTGGTGTTGTCTTTGATAATCTGCAGCGCAGTTTTATATGATATATAATACATACGTTTGTCTGTGTGTTCATTTGATGCTATCTGCCTGTCCTCTCGTTTAGTTCAGGGTATTTGTTGTGTTCTTGTTCCCACTGTAAGGTTAGCGTGACTACATACGTTTCCAGGGAAGTTTTGTTTATCAGATTTTGAAGCTCAGCTGCTTGAAATATTGATTATGGCGTGAATATGATTTCCGTTTGTTGTTGTTGTTGTTGTTGTCTGTTGCTACTTCAATATCAACCGCTTCTGCTTTCCAATTATTGCGGATGAATGGTATTAAGAAGATGAGATGGTTGGAGGAATAAGGTACTCAACAGAGGATTACAGGAAAATGATGGATGAAGGGTAGGATGTGACTGATGTCGTGAGTAAAGCACACAAATGAAACTAATATAAAACAAAAACGGCAGAATATTTTGTATTTTCATCCAATAATTGTAGGAAGATCGTGTACTTACCAGGACTTTCAGACTTGATCAAGTTACCAGGCGCCACCGTTGGGAGTTTTTCTGGTGGAGCCGATCTGTTCAGGTTATTTGGGGGTTCTTCTGGAAAGTTGCCCCTGACCGTTGGAACTGATTTATTAATTTTTTGTAATACTGTCTGAAAAAATTGATGTTCTATGATCTTTTTCCTCAAAGTAACATTGATGTTTTCCAGACTTTGAGGAGCCTCATTGAATGACATGGGCGGCGGTACTAGGGAGAGAACAAATGAAATAGTAACTAAAGACGAAAGAGAGCAGCGGGCAAGAAGAGATCTCATGATGAAATCTTGTCAATACTCCCGGTGATTAGGCAGAAGATTATACGAAATAATTTGTTTGAGATCTGTGGTATGTGAAAATTGGTGAAAAGTCCTTCCTGGAGTTCTTCTATGGGTTTGAATTTGGGGTTTGAAGGTCCTTGAAATTTTTTATTTCACTGCAATAGATTAAAGAAATTTGAATCATATTTGTTTAAAGTAATTTGTTACAGAAGTTGAAAAAGAGTTGGCTGTTTCACTAAAAGTTGGTAGTCTCACTAGAAGTTGGTTGTTTCACTAAAAGTTGGTAGTCTCACTAAAACTTGGTTGTTTCATTAAAAGTTGGTAGTCTCACTAAAACTTGGTTGTTTCACTAAAAGTTGGTAGTCTCACTAAAACTTGGTTGTTTCACTAAAAGTTGTTAGTCTCACTAAAACTTGGTTGTTTCACTAAAAGTTGGTAGTCTCACTAGAAGTTGGTTGTTTCACTAAAAGTTGGTAGTCTCACTAAAACTTGGTTGTTTCACTAAAAGTTGGTAGTCTCACTAGAAGTTGGTTCTTTCACTAAAAGTTTTTTGTTTCACTAAATGTTGGTTGATTCACAAAGCATTGTCTCTGTGGAAGGTCTCTTTAAAACTTCTTTCACACCAATGGCCAAAGTTGTGTGGCACGGTAAATAAATATGGTCGATGAAAATTGCAACAAGAACACACACATCAGTGATAGATTTACTTAAGAGAACTTAAATCCTGGCAAAAGGTCAACAGTATTTCATATCAGGAAGCTTATTTTTTTTGGTTGTTAGTTGAGCATTCAGTTGAATGAAAGACGTAAACGTTTCGTTTCAGTCGTGTACTGGGTGAGTCAGTGATTCGACCTGAAGTAATGTAATGCACGTGGAATTACTGTCGAACGAAATTTGCGACGGTAGCTGTTTAATAAAATTATGAGAGGTAGCAAGTTTACTTCTGGAGGAATGAGGTAGTTGTTGACAGTAACGAAGAGTGAGGTAGCAGTTGTAGCCAACAAGAATAAGTCGTGATGTTAAACCATCACCGCTTGGGAGGGATCTGAAATGAAAAAAAAACAACAACACGAAACGTTATTTACGAATATGAAAAAAAATCATAAAACACACAAAAAAATATATTTTTTTCCTTTAATGAACCAATGAAAGGAAGTTAACGAGTCTTTGAAATATGTCGACAGTATTGACCGGTTTTTATCAGTTGAGACGAGTCAATGTTTTGTTTTTTTAAATTTTAAATCTACCCCCCCCCCCCATTCCCTTTTCCACTCCAATCGCGACCATGTTTAAAAAAGTACCTAATCTAAATGTTTTTAAAAGTAAATTTTAGTTGTTCAAATATATTTACTGCAATAACAAAAATACAACGACTTTTTTTTTGGTTCAAAATAATTTGGGCTTGATTAAAATTTTTAAACTTGAAGGTTTGGTTTGTAAATGATTGGTGATGTAATAACTGTTACCACCCACCCACAGGTCTTGACGCGCCTTGCTAAATAAATGTAGCCAACTCGCGCCCATTCCCTTGTGTTTTTTGTGTAGGCCTAGCAGAAAAACTGATTTTAATAAGGCGTACTAAGTTGTCAGTATGCAAAGTTTATCAATTAAAAAGTTTCTACCACCACCAATTTTCCCTTTTAATTAGTGGTTGCGCGGCCACGCAGTTCTCTGACCGACGTCGCGCAGAGGTTTCGAATAACCACGCAGCAACTTGTGTAGTATTGCACTAAATATGGATGCTGTGCAATTTTGCTCACGAATATTTTTAGCGCATTTTCGAGAAGTCGAATGCGCTATTGCACCCGTTTTGTCCGTCTGTCATCACCCTAGATCTCAGCAACCATAAGTCCTAGACCCATGATGTATATATGTTTTTTGTATGTCCTGACCTGCCATTTGTGCATCAACACTCAGTTACTCGATCCGTTAAAAAACCCCGTTAAAACTACCAAAAAACATTGCGAATCGAGAGATAACACTGGCGCAGGCAACGGCCGCCATTGCCGGAAGTCGAATACATCGTTTTTCAAGCATTGAAGAGTTAAAGTTATTGGTTAGTGGTGCGAAAGCGTGCAAAAGAATTAGTTTTTTTTGTTGACGTCATTAGAATATGTGTAAAAGTTTAGAGAGTTTTACGTCATCATTTGTGGTGACTTCAATCAAGATCTTAGCGGCCCAGGGGCAGAAATTGAAAACTTTTTCGAAACAAGCTTCAACATTCAACTACTTTCAACAAGATTGGCAACCACGATCTATCAAACAACAATTGATGGAGTATTTGGGCGATTAGCTGATTACAATTTAGAATGTTTCATTTATGAGTCCTATTTCAGTGACCACAAACCACTTGTAGTTAGATTAAAGAGAAAATAAAAAATTTTAAAATGTAAAGAAATGACTTTTAAATAATTTTTTTTCAGGTATATTCATTACACAAGAAAATTCATAAAAATATGTCTAAAATCTAAACACAATTACTGATAACTACATAATGCTGATATCTAACATAAGTACTGATACATAATACGAAAATGCGCTAACACGTCCTGAGTCCAAAAAGGGACCAGGCTTAACATGATTTTTTTTTTTACTTTGGTGCATGGATGGTTGTTAGGATGCATGGTATAACCACCATGACCGCGAAAATTATGTGGCGTCTTGGGCGAGTACCCGCGCAGCTTTTTTCAATAATATTGACATCCCTAGTTATGATTAAGGGATGTATCGGATTTCGGCACCGGCTAAACCGGAATCCGTCAATTTTTAACGAATATGGCTCCGGCTCCGGCAGAATGTTACTTTCTAAATCTGGCTTGCCATGGAGCCATAATATATATATAATGAATAATGAATATTATGAATAATGAATATAATGAATGCAATGAATAATGGCTCCGGCTCAGCAATTCCGGAATTCTGTCATTTTACTAATCTGACCCGGTTACGGCCCGGACCGGATTCCACTTCATAAATCTGTCCGAATTCGGCTCCGGCCTGACTTTAAAAATTTGAATCCGGTACACCCCTAGTTACAATATTAAATAGATTGTCCATACACATTTAAATGTAAAACAAAATATATATTAACGCATGCTTGTCTTCAATAAGAAAAATGACGGCTTTTTTTTTTGGAATGGGGGGTGGGTGGTCAAAGCTTTGTGACGTAACTTTTGAGGGGGGGGTCTAAGATTTTGTGACAAGGTGTGACCCGGGGGGGTGGGTACAAAATCTGCCAAAATTGCGTGACGTTATTTATGGAGGGCCTCATATTAAGCTAATTTACGGCGACGAATTCGCCGCACAAAAAGAGTCCCCCTGGTGGCATTTGCCCCCTTTGCCTCATCGTTACGCTACTGGTTTGGATGCACGAACATTTTGAAAATTTAACTTCCGATTTAACCCTCTAACGTGCACTCTACTTAAAGAATAGAGATGATCTGTTCTGTTGTACGTCCGACATGGTCAACGATGACCACTCTCATCATATTAGTCCAGTGCTAGGCCGCCACGCGTGCCATCTGGTGGCTTATTAGCTCTATTGTTGCACGAAATTTGCGTCCTCGTGTCAGACAAGAGATAGATGGGATCCCTTCAGGAGGGTTTTGTACACAGTCTTGCCTGGCCTGACGTTTAGTGTTGACAGTTTGTTGTCTGTTGGCCTCACGTTTATTGTTGACAGTTTGTTGTCTGGTGGCCTCACGTTTAGTCTTGACAGATTGTTTGTTGTCTGTTGGCCTCACGTTTATTGTTGACAGTTTGTTGTCTGGTGGCCTCACGTTTAGTCTTGACAGATTGTTGTCTGTTGGCCTCACGTTTAGTCTTGACAGTTTGTTGTCTGGTGGCCTCACGTTTATTGTTGACAGTTTGTTGTCTGGTGGCCTCACGTTTAGTCTTGACAGATTGTTGTCTGTTGGCCTCACGTTTAGTCTTGACAGATTGTTGTCTGTTGGCCTCACGTTTAGTCTTGACAGCCTGTTGTCTATTAGCCTCACCGACAGCTGCGCCATTCCATATCATAGATCGCCAGGGGCTCGGTTACTGGCTGTTGCCTCCCTGGAGTCATGTCCAATGTCAAAGGCCTGTACAGCAGTTTTGGGTGTGTCCTTACGTGGACTTTCGCGTACTCTATGCCATTCAGCAAACTCACCATAGAAGAGCCTCTTGGGGAGGCCATGGTTAAACATGCGCACTACATGCCCCGCCCAGCCACTACATAAGGCTGGTCTGAATGCTAGCTAAAGAAGTTATGTCTTCTTAGTGCTGATGGTGAGTCTTTAGTTTGAGCTCGTCCTGGAAACTGTATCTACCGGTACGCTAAATTGTATGTCTGCTTCTAGGCCAGAGTTAAAGGCACAGTAATCAGCTAATGGGAGACCCAGGATAGTGTCTGACATGACACAATAATCAGCTAATGGGAGACCCAGGATAGTGTCTGACATGACACAGTAATCAGCTAATGGGAGACCCAGAATCAGCTAATGGGAGACCCAGGATAGTGTCTGACATGACACAGTAATCAGCTAATGGGAGACCCAGGATAGTGTCTGACATGACATAATAATCAGCTAATGGGAGACCCAGGATAGTGTCTGACATGACACAGTAATCAGCTAATGGGAGACCCAGGATAGTGTCTGACATGACACAGTAATCAGCTAATGGGAGACCCAGGATAGTGTGTGACATGACACAGTAATCAGCTAATAGGAGACCCAGGATAGTGTCTGACATGACACAGTAATCAGCTAATGGGAGACCCAGGATAGTGTCTGACATGACACAGTAATCAGCTAATGGAAGTTCAGGATAGTGTCTGACATGACACAGTAATCAGCTAATAGAAGTCCAGGATAGCGGCTGTCATGACCTTTGTTTTAGCTTTAAGCCTCATGAGATTGAACCATCAATAATCAGTGGGGATACCTAATTTCCTGTCCTCCATGGCTATCCCTGAAGGCCTCTATAAGAATGGCTTAGAACATGAGACTAAACAATGTTGCGATACCATTTGTGATAGGGAAGGGTTTAGAGGACTCTCCATTGTCCTGGACTCAAGCCTGCGTGCTATCATGGAACTTTTTTGGGCAACTATACTTGGCCATTATCCTCCATATGTCCTCTGATCATATAGTGTGAAAGGCTTTTGTCAGGTCGATATATATATATAGAATATGTCCATATTCTGCTTTTGGCATTTTTCCTGCCACTGCCTTGCTGCAAATGTCGATGGTCCCTCGTTTTTTCCGGAAATCGCATAATTTTCTGATAATAGACCCTGGTCCAGATGTGCATTTAGGCGATTCAGGAGGATTCTGGTGAGTATTTTTTCCTGCAATTGATAGCTGTGAAATTCCACGAATAATATCACAGGCTTGAGGGTTCCATTTTCGCTTGTGTAAGTGCACTATAGAGGCATCTTCGAAAACGTGGGGGATTGGCTCTTGCTGCCACATCATTATAAAGATTCAGACGTGTGTGAAACATGATTTGTTGATTACAAATACAGTATTCAGTCTTCTCACAAGAAACAGGACCTCATGGATGCATCTTTGCTCCAAGCACCAGCATCTAATAGACTACGTCATTATAAGGAAGAAAGATAGGTTCATGTGATCAAACCTCTCTGTGGTGATGAATTCTGGACGGACCATCCATGTTACAAATGTATGTTTATATGTCTGTAGAGATGATCTATGTCACAAATGTATGTTGTATGTCTGTAGAGATGATCCATGTTACAAATGTATGTTGTATGTCTGTAGAGATGATCCATGTTACAAATGTATGTTGTATGTCTGTATAGATGATCCATGTTACAAATGTATGTTTGTATGTCTGTAGAGATTATCTATGTTACAAATGTATGTTTGTATGTCTGTAGTAATGATATATGTTACACATGTATGCTGTATGTCTGTAGAGATGATCTATGTTACAAATATATGTTGTATGTCTGTAGAGAAGATCTATGCTACAGATGTATGTTGTATGTCCGTAGAGCTGCATTGGCAGCGATAAAAAAACGTTTGAACAAAACATCTTTCCTCCTTTCCTAGTATGTACATTACCCCATTGGGCTGAGGGACGTTGCTTATGTTCGGTTATCTTAGCAAAGTCTTATGTCTACTAACGTTATGTGTACTAATGTTATGTGTACAAATGTTATGTTTACTAATGTTATGTGTACTAACGTTATGTGTACAAATGTTATGCCTACTAACGTTAAGGGTGTACAAATGTTATGTGTACTAACGTTATGAGTACAAATGTTATGTGTACTAACGTTATGTGTACAAATGTCATGTGTACTTACGTTACATGTACTAACGGTATGTTTACTAACGTTATATATATACTAACGTTATATTTACTTCGTCATATGTTCTAACGTTATATGTACTAACGTTATATGTACTAAATTTATGTGTACTAACGTTATGTTTACTAACGTTATGTGTACTACCGTTATGTGTACTACCGTTATGTGTACTAACGTTATGTGTACTAACGTTATGTGTACTAACGTTATGTGTACGAACGCTTATGTTTCTCTCGTTATTATGACCACGTGTCAAAGTGTTATATGGGGCTATATGTTATATACTCTTAAATATAATATTGATCGTTATACTATTAAATGTAATATTGATCATTAAACTCTTAAATATAATATTGATCATTATAGCCTACTATTAAATATAATATTGATCATTATACTCTTAAATATATTATTGGTCATAATACTACTAATAGATGTTTCTTACTATTTTTATTAAATTTTCCTTTGACCTGATCGGTAGGTTTCAAAATGTCTAAGGTATGTCGGTTGCTTTCAGCATTTCGTTACTTAATTATGTAAGTTCCGGTGAGCATTGATGTTACTGACGTAAGTTCCGGTGAAGATTGTTGCTACTGATGTACGTAACTTCCGGTCAGCTTAGAAGCACCAAGGAACGATTGAATTGCATCTAAAATTAGAACACTGAAATCACAGGAGTCTCTTATCTCAATCTTTGGCCTACAATTGCTGCAGACCGAAATGACGTCATTTTCGTCCCCCTTGACCTATTATTTATCCCTCCATTGTCCCTGACTGTCGAACAAAGTAAATTAACATTGACCTTTTACTGAAGGCGGGAACATTGATTACAGACCGTCACGTGACACGGAGCTCTGGGGGGATGGGGGTGGAGGGAGAACACTTAATAATTGATGATATGATGGCAAAGTGACGTCACAATAATCGTTAGATTTAGACCTGGATTACAACGCCCACGCAAGGAATTCCTTCCACATTTTGTAGCTTAGAGGAATTAAGAGGCTTAGAGGTCTAAGCGCATGGACATTTCCTTCCTTCATATCAAACTATTGTTGAAAATGTCAAGTAAAGAACAACAGAGTAGAACTATGCTGAAATGATCTTGTCGTAAAAAAAAAAACGTGTGCTCCTGGAATAATGCATGAAGTATGCAGAGGAGATATCATTTTATTTTTAAATCATAAAAGAAGATGTTAAAATTGAAGTCTTAGTTTTTCTTTCTTTGCGTCTTATTTCGGTTTCCCTTTCGCCCCCCCCCCCCACACACACTTTTCGCTTCGGTCCACATAATACCGTCACGTCACACTCGTGGAAGAAATGCTAATCCTCAACTAATCCCTGCATCTCTAAAGCATGTAATCGATTTCACTTTGCTGCCGGAAAAGTTTATTCTAACATCCCTTCAATTAAATACTCAATTATGACGAAGTCGGTTCTTTTTCGTAGATTGCTAATTTGTAAACGATTATCTGAGATCGGTAATTTGAATCTAGAGCTTATTTGCTTTTAAAATTTCTTAATACAAGAATGTCGAGCTTATTTATTGACGCCTGGCTTACAAGAATTTTACTTGTAGCTAAATTTTCTTCTTTCTAAGGGAATATTTCAACTCGCCTATCCACCACCACCCCTCCCAACACAGCTTGTTCTTCACGTCTGTACAATCTATCACCTCTCTTTGTGAAGTCGTCTGCCCATTGTTTGAGCTCGTCCATATAAAAACATGCAATTTGGCACGACGAAGGGCTGTCTAGTCTTTCACTGGCAAGGTAAGTGCATGGGGCGAACTGGACCTGGGCAAACCTAGGGAGGGGCATGTCATGGGTGGGGCACGTCTTGGGAACGTCATGGGTGGGGAACGTCATGGGGGAACGTCATGGGTGGGGAACGTCATGGGGGAACGTCATGGGTGGGTCATATAATGGATGGGGAACGTTATGGGTGGGGAAAGCCTAGGGTGCGGACAGTGGACAGTGCTATCATCTATACATTAGCATAAAAAATCAAGCGTGAAGGGCAGCCGATGGGTAAGGTCCCAGACCAAAGTTTCAAGTCGCCCCCCCCACCCAAATACTACATAAATTCAGTCCGCGGAAACGCACCTGACCAAAAAAAACCAACACTTTTTTTTTCACACGACACTGTTTTGAAAACTTCCCGGTAGTTTGAATGCACTCAGTGCAACTTTAGGCAGTACTGTTATGACGTCGGGTAACCCGGCGGACACAGTGTTACAGCTCATAATGGTAAAGCAAAGAAAACTCACATCGAACACATGCAATAACATAGGCCTAAATAACATGTATGTACTAGACATGAATTCAGCGGTACGCTTGACAATGCTGAAGATAAACAAAATACCTAAATAGTGGTAGAAATTAACAAAACAGCTGTGTATTTATAGAAACTAACAAAGTAGCTGTGTATTTATAGAAACTAACAAAGTAGCTGTGTATTTATAGAAACTAACAAAACAGATGTGTATCTATAGAAACTAACAAAACAGCTGTGTATTTATAGAAACTAACAAAACAGATGTGTATTTATAGAAACTAACAAAACAGATGTGTATATATAGAAACTAACAAAACAGATGTGTATTTATAGAAACTAACAAAACAGCTGTGTATTTATAGAAACTAACAAAACAGATGTGTATATATAGAAACTAACAAAACAGATGTGTATCTATCGTATATTTTAATAAAAGTATTTGACTTTGAGATTTTATGAAAAAAGTTAGAAAGTTAAGAACAAAATAAAATAAAATATAACTTGACAAAACATAACCTTGAATGACTGCTTCTACTAATAAATCAAGGAAAGGTGTATTCAAATATTAAAAAAGCTGGGAACAAAACGTTCTAATTTGATATTTAATAAGATGAGAAGTCTCATCTTGAAAGCATTATTTATCAGCCTGACTTAAAGTACCAAAATCGAATCAAAGAAATTTATTTTTTAAAATTACACACTTGAAGCATGGGTTATATATCTACCGAGACCAAATTTTATTTTAAAAAAAATGTTATTGTTGTCATATTGTTGAATGTCATTTGCAGCCCTTAGCCCAGCCCACCCCACAACCCCCCCTCCATGTGTCATAACAAAGACTTCTTGTGGCCGAACGGGTGAATGACCTTGACCCATTTCACCCAGCGGACAATGACATCGTTCAGATGCCGGAAAAATTACATTGTCCATTTCCATTAGCGGAACTAAGGGCGGATTACAAAGGTCTATGAGTATTGGTGAATATCTTGGACTGATGGAAAACTATATGGCAGTATTATTCCTTTATTGTAGCAAAACATTTAAATGACACTGTTCCCAAAGTGAACTATTAAGAAGTAGCCATTCTTAGCCTATAAGGAGTGAAATAGCCAGTTTTAGACTAAAGGAGTGAAATAGCCAAACTTAGACTATAAGAATTCAAATAGCCAAACTTAGACTATAAGGAGTGAAATAGTCAGTCTTAAACTATAAGGAGAGAAATAGCCAATCTTAGACTAAATGAGTGAAATAGCCAGTTTTAGACTAAAGAGGTGAAATAGCCAGTCTTAAACTATAAGGAGAGAAATAGTCAATCTTAGACTAAAGGAGTGAAATAGCCAATACTAAAATAAAGGAGTGAAATAGCCAGTCTTAGACTAATGGAGTGAAATAGCCAGTCTTAGACTAAAGGAGTGAAATAGCCAGTCTTAGACTAAAGGAGTTAAATAGCCAGTCTTAGACTATAAGAAATGAAATAGCCAGTCTTAGACTAAAGGAGTGAAGTAGCCAGTCTTAGACTAAAGGAGTGAAATAGCCAGTCTTAGACTAAAGGAGTGAAATAGCCAGTCTTAGACTAAAGGAGTGAAATAGCCAGTCTTAGACTATAAGGAAGGAAATAGCCAGTCTTAGACTAAAGGAGCGAAATAGCCAGTCTTAGACTAAAGGAGTGAAATAGCCAGTCTTAGACTAAAGGAGTGAAATAGCCAGTCTTAGACTAAAGGAGTGAAATAGCCAGTTTTAGACTATAAGGAATGAAATAGCCAGTCTTAGACTAAAGGAGTGAAATAGCCAGTCTTAGACTAAAGGAGTGAAATAGCCAGTCTTAGACTAAAGGAGTGAAATAGCCAGTCTTAGACTATAAGGAATGAAATAGCCAGTCTTAGACTAAAGGAGTGAAATAGCCAGTCTTAGACTAATGGAGTGAAATAGCCAATCTTAGATTAAAGGAGTGAAATAGCCAGTCTTTGACTAAAGGAGTGAAATAGCCAAACTTAGACTATAAGTAGTGAAATAGCCAGTCTTAGACTAAAGGAGTGAAATAGCCAAACTTAGACTATAAGTAGTGAAATAGCCAGTCTTAGACTAATGGAGTGAAATATCCTTCTTTGGGTGGATTATCAAATGTAGCCAAACTTATTTTTTTAAAAATATATTATTTCCAAATTTAAAACAAAAAGACTAATCAGATTTTTATTACACTTTTAATGAGTAGCATAACATATCAAGATATCGGATTGCTAGCAGAAATAATTATAAAGTAGATTATTACCGAGATTTCAAAACAAACATACATGTGAAATCCCAATATTTCTCATTAGAAATAGTTAAAATGATTTCGCCATCTTTTTGCATGTTAGGGTCCTATAAAAAAAAAACACCTTGTCGAATAGGCTACAAAACAAACTGCAGGCGCTCTCAAATCACATCCACAGTGCGGCTAACACAGCGTGTGGCTGGAATTATTTCTCTTTGTTTCATGTGCGACCCAAGCACCCAGCCCCACTAGCACCCCAACTCCCCAGACCCAGGGGCGTATTAAAATTGCACGGGGCACCTGGCTGCAATCCCACATGGGGCCCGGTCGAGCCTCCTTTATTATACAATAAAAAAAATTCGGGGCCCTTAACTCATCGGGCGTCTTGGCTTAGTCCAATCCGCGACCCCCCTTTAATCCGCCATAGCCAGCACCCCAAGTCTCCAGCACTCCAAGTCCCCACCACCCGAACTCCCTAGCACCCCAAGTCCATAGCACCCCAACTCCCTAGCACCACAAGTCCCCAGCACCCCAAGTCTCTAGCACCCTAACTCCTTAGCAACCCAACTCACCAGCACCCCAAGGCTCCAGCACCCCAAGTCCCCAGCACCCCAAGTC
>MUZC01001994.1:739500-750481 GCA_002072015.1 Radix auricularia | reverse complement strand
GGGGGGGGGACGGCGGATGATTTCCAAGTATAACAGATTGGAGGGTCAAGGTATATTCAAGCTATGACGATACTCTAAAAATATCCTCATACTTACAAGTTGAGTTAATCTCATAACCAAATAAGTTCCTGTTTTATGATGAGATCATCAGCACAAACCAATGCACAGGTCATCTTGTGGTCAAGAGCTCTTTTGGCTATGCATGACATCTTCCATTATAAATATCGTACGGTCATCACGCCTCCACAGGAATAAAGGTAATCTCATAACTACGTCATCTCTTATATAAAGTTAATCTCAAAACTACATCATCTCTTATTGAAAGGTTATATAATACCACTTACTCTCACATATAAAGATAATCTCATACCCACACCCTTCACATATAAAGGTAATCTCATACCACATGCTATTGCAATAAAAAGGTAATCTTATACCACATGCTATCGTATATAAAGGTAATCTCATACCACATGCTATTGTATATAAAGGTAATCTTTTACCCACAAAACTCTCCTATACTAATGTTATCTCAACTGCCATTTTCCCCTGCTATAAAGTTCGTCTTATTCTTTGTTATTTCAGATTGCATGAACCACTATAGTTTACCACGTTATTAGTCGTTATTATTGATTAAAAAACAAACAAACACACACTTGAAATTAAGAAACCGCAGAAGCTGTAGTCCAAAAGTTACATGTACGAATGGTTAATACCTTCATTGTTGGACCCAATTGTCATTAAGTTACATGTACGAATGGTTAATACCTTCATTATGTTGGTCCAATTGTCATAAAGTTACATGTACGAATGGTTAATACCTTCATTATGTTGGACCCAATCGTCACAAAGTTACATGTACAAATGGTTAATACCTTCATCATGTTGGTCCAATTGTCACAAAGTTACATGTACAAATGGTTAATACCTACATCATGTGGACCCAATCGTCACAAAGTTACACGTACGAATGGTTAATACCTTCATCATGTTGGTCCAATTGTCACAAAGTTACATGTACGAATAGTCGGTACCATCATCATATTTCATAGTTCAGACTAATTTTTTAAAAAAAGTCTTACAGTTGAAAAGGAGACACAACACGAGTAAATATAATTACCCACAGACATAGTGGCATTATATAAAGTGTATAATACAGACATTATGCCAAGCATAAGAGAGACTATATACAATTTATAGATCAGGTGGCGCCCATCCCTCTCCAGGTCATTTCTCAACATTTTTGTAGTGGCTTTTATGTGGGCTCGATCCCACGCCCCTCAGATTGTGAGGCGAGCGCACTATTGACTTAGCTACCCAGCCGCCATAAAGCGTATAACAGGCTTGATATAAAGTGTATAACAGATATGTTATAAGGTGTATAACAGACATGATATAAAGTGTATAACAGATACGATATAAAGTGTATAATAGGCACGATGTAAAGTGTTTAACAGACATGATATAAAGTGTATAACAGATATGATATAAAGTGTATAACAGATATGATATAAAGTGTATAACAGATATGATATAAAGTGTTTAACAGATATGATATAAAGTGTATAACAGATATGATATAAAGTGTATAACAGATATGATATAAAGTGTATAACAGACACGATTTTGTAGGTCATCAATGTTTGATCACGTGACTATAAGAGACAGCGATTTCCGGCGATTATTTGTGGTTCTCCTGAAGTACCGGTCTTGATCCCATTGTTGGACCAGGCGACCCCCCACCCCCGGCCATCTGTCCGGGCCATTACCTGCTGCCGGCTGTTGTAGTGGTGGCAGGAGATGAAGGCTCCAGCCGGCGTGGACAGCCGTACAACAGGTGACAGCCTTTCGGTCCTCGGAACAAAGCCATTGGAACGGAAGATTGGGATTGCTGCTCAAAGTGGCCCCTGAAGCACTGTCGGTGAGGTTAACACCGCACAACTTTAATGTGCATTAAATGTGGGCGTCATGAAAGTCAAGGTTATTTGAAACGATTATCTTGCAGTAGTCCTGTTTTGAAATAAATTATGTAAATTGTAACTTTCCAATTAAACTTTTTTTTTTTTTTTTTAAATTTTTTTTTGTTGTTGTTTGAATGTGAACTGCAAGTATTTACAGACTGAATTAAACACATCTTTTCAAATTGAAACGCACGACGGTGGATATGAAGTTTTTTCTCCTCAGGTTATTCCAAGACGAAGACCTCATTTTACTCCATATTTTATGTCAATGTGATGCAAAGATCGATGTACGCCTCACCAGAATCACAAGGAAGTAGCAATGTTCCAGGTCCACAAGGAAGTAGCACTGTTCCAGGTCCACAAGGAAGTAGCAATGTTCCAGGTCCACAAGGAAGTAGCAATGTTCCAGGTCCACAAGGAAGTAGCAATGTTCCAGGTCCACAAGGAAGTAGCAATGTTTCAGGTCCACCAGGAAGTAGCAATGTTCCAGGTCCATAAGGAAGTAGCAATGTTTCAGGTCCATAAGGAAGTAGCAATGTTCCAGGTCCACAAGGAAGTAGCAATGTTTCAGGTCCACAAGGAAGTAGCAATGTTTCAGGCCCACAAGGAAGTAGCAATGTTCCAGGTCCACAAGGAAGTAGCAATTTTCCTGGTCCACAAGGAAGTAGCAATGTTCCAGGTCCACAAGGAAGTAGCAATGTTTCAGGTCCACAAGGAAGTAGCAATTATCCAGGTCCACAAGGAAGTAGCAATGTTCCAGGTCCATAAGGAAGAAGCAATGTTACAGGTCCACAAGGAAGTAGCAATGTTCCAGGTCCACAGGGAAGTAGCAATGTTTCAGGTCCACCAGGAAGTAGCAATGTTCCAGGTCCACAAGGAAGTAGCAATGTTACAGGACCACAAGGAAGTAGCAATGTTACAGGTCCACAAGGAAGTAGCAATGTTCCAGGTCCACAAGGAAGTAGCAATGTTCCAGGTCCACAAGGAAGTAGCAATTTTCCTGGTCCACAAGGAAGTAGCAATGTTCCAGGTCCACAAGGAAGTAGCAATGTTTCAGGTCCACAAGGAAGTAGCAATGTTCCAGGTCCACAAGGAAGTAGCAATGTTTCAGGTCCACAAGGAAGTAGCAATGTTACAGGTCCACAAGGAAGTAGCAATGTTCCAGGTCCACAAGGAAGTAGCAATGTTTCAGGACCACAAGGAAGTAGCAATGTTCCTGGTCCACAAGGAAGTAGCAATGTTTCAGGTCCACCAGGAAGTAACAATGTTTCAGGTCCACCAGGAAGTAGAGATGCTACAAGTTCAAATTCAAGGTCAACAAACAAACAGAGATTATCCAGAACCACACAAAAATAGGGAATTTTCAAGATGCCAAGAAAACACTAAGGAAACCTGCTTCTTATACAACAAGGCAAGCCCTAAAATGGAACCCACAGGGTAAACGGAAAAGAGGCCGTCCAAGAAACACTTGGCGCCGAGAATGGGAAGATCCTGGAGAAACTGGGTCAGGATAGAGACGCCTGGAGGTCTTTTGTAGGTGGCCTATGTCCTAGCAGGAAGTGCAGACGCCGACGATGATCGGTGGATGTCCCTCATGGATGAGAAGGCTCAACAACAACAACAAGTAAACAAACGAAAGCTAAAATTCGGCGTCTAGGGGTTTGAATAAAATCCTGACGATGGTACATTTCTGTTGAAAGTCTAAAGTTTTAGAGCTCAGGCAGGGAGGGGGATAAACTGATTGGCATTAAATTTTAATTTTAAAGTCCCATTTCTTTTCTTTCTTCTTTATGCACAGTGAAGCAGCAGACATCTCAAACAAATGAGCGATGCTTCTCTAAAAGACAAAAACGTGAAAGCTTTAAATGAGCTGAACAAATGATTAAAAGTGCTACTGGGCGGCACGTTCAAGACTCCACTTGGCGTTTTCACGAAAACGTTTCACCAAGCCTCACATTTTGTTGCCAAGGTAACCAGTTATCAGCACAGACTTCTCTACTTGACTTTCCCCNCCCTCCCTTTTTTTTCCCAGGGAAACCGTTGTCACACAAAACTTCTCTCTTTTGCTTTTCCCCCCCCCCCCCACCCACCCATGTAGACAGGAAACGATCGTTTGGTCAAGAGCTGATCAGTTCTCCGTCACTGAGAGATGTAATAGCTTAACACTTCGGAATCACCTTCTTGGAGCACCAGAGGTGAAACACAAATCTTAAGGGGCCTTACCAACCCTCACCGGCCCGGTTATCCGCACTAAGGTTAACTACTTACGAGTAAATCTTGCATCAGGAAAACATATTGACGAACATGTCCAGGACCACCACCAACTGACAAACACGTGACCTATTCCTTATTTTATCATTTATAATGACACACATATGTCCAAAACGTAAACTTACGTCAAAGTCACATATGTTCTATACAAACTTACGTCACATTCACAGATGGTCCATACAAACTTATGTCACATTCACAGATGGTCCATAAAAACTTACGTCACATTCACAGATGGTCTATACAAACTTACGTCACATTCACAGATGGTCCATACAAACTTACGTCATAGTCACAGATGGTCTATACCACAACACAGTCCCAGGACCACCACAACACAGTCCCAGGACCACCACAACACAGCCCCAGGACCACCACAACACAGTCCCAGGACCACCACAACACAGTCCAAGGACCACCACAACACAGTCCCAGGACCACCACAACACAGTCCCAGGACCACCACAACACAGTCCCAGCCCAGGACCACCACAACACAGTCCCAGGACCACAACATAGTCCCAGGACCACCACACCACAACACAGTCCCAGGACCACCACAACACAGTCCCAGGACCACCACAACACAGTCCCAGGACCACCACAACACAGTCCCAGGACCACCACAACACACTCCCAGGACCACCACAACACAGTCCCAGGACCACCACAACACAGTCCCAGGACCACCACAACACAGTCCCAGGACCACCACAACACAGTCCCAGGACCACAACACCACAGTCCCAGGACCACCACAACACAGTCCCAGGACCACCACAACACAGTCCCAGGACCACCACAACACAGTCCCAGGACCACCACAACACAGTCCCCGGACCACTACAACACAGTCCTAGGACCACCACAACACAGTCCCAGGACCACCACAACACAGTCCCAGGACCACCACAACACAGTCGACCACTACAACACAGTCCTAGGACCACCACAACACAGTCCCAGGACCACCACAACACAGTCCCAGGACCACCACAACACAGTCCCAGGACCACCACAACACAGCCCCAGGACCACCACAACATATTCTCCGGCCCACCACAACACAGTCCCAGGACCACCACAACATATTCTCCGGCCCACCACAACAAACCCAGACTGAGTAGAACACCTTTCTCCGCCATAGTTCACCAGTTCCACGAAAATAAACAAATCTTTTCTTTATTTTCCCGTCAGGCCGGGTTCACCAAGAGCAATACATTGGTAGAGTTGAACCTATGTTACCGCGTGCTGACTTCACGGGGCTCAGACAGCTGAAGTGGTGTTACATTACGACTCGTTACACGATAACTTTGTTCGACTAAACATTCACAAATCACAATTTGATTACTTTCAAAATATTTTTGAACACAGGCAAGATTTCATCAAATAACATACACAACATACAGACGACATACAGACAACATACAGATGACATACAGACAACATACAGGCAACAAACGGAAAACATTTCGAAATACTTCCGACAGCTTCGAACGCAGATGCAAAATAAAATGTCATTTACACGGCAGTGAACTCGGAAAAAGGTGGGGGGGTGGGTGGTGGAGAAAAAAAATGGGGNGGGGGGGGGCGATTTGATCCAAAAACGTTGAACTTTGAATTAAGGCCACAAACTTTGAACTTTAAACTATGGCGATAAAATTTGAACTTTTGAACTAAGGTTACAAACTTTGAACTAAGGCCACAAACTTTGAACTAAGGCCACAAACTTTGAACTAAGGCCACAAACTTTGAACTAAGGCCACAAATTTTGAACTTTTAACTAAGGGCACAAACTTTGAACTTTGAACTAAGGCCAAAAACTTTGAACTAAGGCCACAAACCTTTAACTAAGGCCACCAACTTTGAACTCAGGCCACACACTTTGAACTTTGAACTAAGGCCACAAACTTTGAACTCAGGCCACCAACTTTGAACTTTGAACTAAGGCCACAAACTTTGAACTCAGGCCACCAACTTTGAACTAAGGCCACAAACTTTGAACTAAGGCCACAAACTTTGAACTAAGGCCACAAACTTTGAACTAAGGCCACAAACTTTGAACTGAGGCCACAAACTTTGAATTCATGCGACACAATTGGAACTCAGATGAGACGCCGTGATTTGATCTTTACAACGACTCTGTGAACCAAGTGTTCGACAGCAGTGATTTAACATAGTGTTTAACATAATGTTTAACATAATGTTTAACACAATGTTTAACAATATTTTTAAAATAATGTTTAACACAATGTTTCACATATGTTTAACACCATGTTAAAAACAGTGTTTAACATACTATTTTACTAGGGGCATGCGTGCCGTAACTACAAATAACGCTCTCAAAGTAACTTACTTTATATTAAACGTTTGATTATAAATGTCGGCAAAAATTCGAGCTACTTAAAATGACCCACAAGAAAGAAAACAAAACACGCCAAAGTCACCAAAGTTAGTACTTTCGTACTTACTTTAACCAGGTGACCAGGACAATTTAGAAGAAAATATAGACAGAAATTACACTATATCAGGTTAACTAGACCTAGACAGACATGACACTATATCAGGTTAACTAGACCTAGACAGACATGACACTATATCAGGTTACCTAGACCTAGACAGACATTACACTATATTAGGCAATCTAGACCTAGTCAGAAATGACATTATATTAGGCTACCTAGACAGACATTACACTATATCAGGTTACCTAGACCTTGACAGACATGACACTATATCAGGCAACTTAGACTTAGACAGACATGACACTATATCAGGTTACCTAGACCTAGACAGACATGACACTATATCAGGCAACTTAGACCTACACATAAATTACTCTATATTAGGCAATCTAGACCTAGTCAGAAATTACAATATATTAGGTTACCCAGACAGACATGACACTATATCATGTTACTTAGACCTAGACGGACATGAAACTATATCAGGTTACCTAGACCTAGACAGACTTTACACTATATCAGGACAACATAAATACTTTACCATATTACATAAAGCTTCCTGGTAGACATGACAATTTATGGGACAAACAACAAAGGAATGACATCATTTCATGCAATGAAGCCTGTAATGACATGTCATTGGGCAGGCAAACGTACAAGAACAAAAAACAAACAAAAAACAACAAACAAAAAGCAACAACACAATATCTCATATAAATGATCACGTGACGTTATTACTGAGCCAATCACAACGACGTTTGAAAACTTTAAAAATAAAGTTATCTTGCTTGAAATTCTCGGTTAATAACACAATAGTTTCTTCGTTATGGTACTGGACACTATAAATTGTAAATCGCAATTTTAAAAAAATGCACGCTAGTATCTTTGGGAATCACGTGCACTTTAAAAGTCATATACTTTTGTTGTTGTTTTTTCTTCTAACTATTTATGAACAAACACAATTTTTTTTTGTTACACAATGCCGATTTCGTTAAAAGGGAAAAAAAAATTCGGCAGCCACAGAGCATTCGATAAAATTCTATAAGGCAGAATATTAAATTATGGCCAAAATTTTAATTTTACCCCAGGTTGGCTGTAAATAAATGTGAAGTTATAGAACTGAAACATTAAGCAATTAACGTTGTTTTGCTTTTCGTTTCCTAAGCCCCGTATTGAACACCACCTACCGTGCAGTAGCAGACGACAGATCACGTGACTTGCCAAATCACATCCGACAAATGTTGGAAGTACAAGCAGGGCGTCGTGGTCCTGTCTTGGAAGTAATTCCCATGGCTTGTTGTACTCAGCTGGTGGTTAGTGGCTAGTGGTTAGTGGCTGCCGGTTAGTGGCTTGTCCATATTAACTTCCAACTTTAAGTCACCAACTGGTTTCTGTGTGAACTCTTCATGTCGCGCCCACAGGCAAAACACGCAGTTGAGCGGCGTGGAGGGGCGCGCTGGCAGGACGGAGTAGACCCAATTGTTCCCAGGATTCGGTGCTCCTCAAATTTAGGGCATAGGGGCTCAAGTTTTGTGTGTGAGTGGTTTAAATGGCGGGACTAGCGCATTCCCTTGTTGCGCCCCTTCCCACAAAGACCGGGATTAAGAGATTGAGAATAAAGGTAATCTTACTTCGTGAAGAGGTAGAAGTGGGGGGGGGGCGGGAGGGGAGTGGGTTTACTTCTGTTTGTTGCTAGAAATACGACAAGCTCTACAATAGACAGGGATCTGAGTGATACAATAGACAGGGATCTGAGTGATACAATTGACAGGGATCTGAGTGTTACAATAGACAGGGATCTCAGTGTTACAATAGACAGGGGTCTGAGTGATTCAATAGACAGGGATCTCAGTGTTACAATAGACAGGGATCTCAGAGTTACAATAGACAGGGATCTCAGTGTTACAATAGAAAGGGATATCAGTGTTACAATAGACAGGGATCTGAGTGATTCAATAGACAGGGATCTCAGTGTTACAATAGACAGGGATCTGAGTGATACAATAGACAGGGATCTCAGTGTTACAATAGACAGGGATGTGAGAGTTACAGTAGATCCCTATTATAGGAAAACGATCAAGGATAATTGGATAAATCACACAACGTATCCCATCAGCTCGCATGTGTCTGACTGACAAAAAATGATGATTTGATCACAGACATAATGTGTTTGACTGGATTTAGATGATTGGGTGAATCATGCAATATGATTGGATGACTCACCCTATATGATTAGGTTATTAATATAATTTAATTTTGTGACTTTTGCAATTTGATTGGGTGACCCATGCAATGATTGGGTGATTGGGACGATTTGATTTAAAAGACAAATGCAATATGATTGGATGACTCACCCTATATGATTGGGTGACTCACCCTATATGATTGGGTGACTCACCCTATATGATTGGATGACTCACCCTATATGATTGGGTGACTCACTCTATATGATTGGGTGACTCACCCTAAATGATTGGGTGACTCACCCTATATGATTGGGTGTCTCACCCTATATGATTGGGAGACTCACCCTATATGATTGGGTGTTTCATGCAAGATGATTGGGTTACTGACACACTTTTTTGTGTGACATTGATGACTTTTTTATGGTGAGTTACACGTTGGTGATGTAAACATTATTGACACCTCAAGGGTGTCTACCACACTGTGGATTAACTCTTCCACATTGGTGACTAAATCTTCCACATTGGTGACTAAATCTGACACATTGGTGACTAAGTCTGACACACTGTGGATTAACTCTTCAAAATTGGCGACTAAATCTGCCACGTTGGTGACTAAATCTGCCACGTTGGTGACTAAATCTTCCACATTGGTGACTAAATCTGCCACACTGTGGATTAACTCTTCCACATTGGTGACTAAATCTGCCACATTGGTGACTAAATCTGCCACATTGGTGACTAAATCTGCCACATTGTGGATTAACTCTTCTATTAGAGGATAGACTCTAATTCCAAGTCAGTACAGATCTATTAAACTAGAGGATAGACACTAGTTCCAAGTCAGTATATATCTATTAGAGGATAGACACTAATTCTAAGTCAATACAGATCTATTAGAAGATAGCCACTAATTCTAAGTCAGTACAGATCTATTAGAAGATAGACACTTATTCTAAGTCAGTACAGATCTATTAGAGGATAGACACTAATTCTAAGTCAGTACAGATCTATTAGAGCATAGAAACTAAAAGGTTTTATCTTGGAACACAGATTTAAAAATAATTAAAACGTCACTGGGACGAGACTAAGCTTTAGAAATACAGTAAGAAGGTAACTGCTGTGGTACATGGAGCTCATTCAAATATAGACAGAATGTAACGACTGTGTTACAGGGGGCCCATTAAAATATGGGCAGAATATAACGGCTGTGGTACAAGGGACCCATTAAAATATGGGCAGAATATAACGGCTGTGGTACAGTGGGGCCCATTAAAATATTTGCAGAATATAACGGCTGTGGTACAGGGGCCCATTAAAATATGGGCAGAATATAACGGCTGTGGTACAGGGGGCCCATTAAAATATGGTCAGAATATAACGGCTGTGGTACAGGGGGGCCCATTAAAATATAGGCAGAATATAACGGTCGAGGTACAAGGGGCCCGCTAAAAATAATATTAGTAAACCACTTTCTATCATTTCTCGTAAATCCAATTTTATTCAATATAAGCCCATGACATCTCGTATATTCCGCCCCTAAACATCATTCAATCAAGTGTGACTATTTTATTCCCATCTCAATTAAATTTATACACTCCATCAATCTGTCCCCGCTTATCCTATTTGTTCTTATCCCATAATATACTATGCTAACTCGTCTCAGCCTAACTCATCATATCTCCTCCCATGTCTAACACTAAATAGTTCACCAAAGTCTCACTCATCCTATCTCCTCCTGTGTCTAACACTAAATAGTTCACCAAAGTCTCACTCATCCTATCTCCTCCCATGTCTAGCACTAAATAGTTCACCAAAAGTCTCACTCATCCTATCTCCTCCTGTGTCTAGCACTAAATAGTTCACCAAAAGTCTCACTCATCCAATCTCCTCCTGTGTCTAACACTAAATAGTTCACCAAAAGTCTCACTCATCCTATCTCCTCCTGTGTCTAACACTAAATAGTTCACCAAAAGTCTCACTCATCCTATCTCCTCCCATGTCTAGCACTAAATAGTTCACCAAAGTCTCACTCATTCTATCTCCTCCCATGTCTAGCACTAAATAGTTCACCAAAGTCTCACTCATCCTATCTCCTCCC
>MUZC01001994.1:713989-726366 GCA_002072015.1 Radix auricularia | reverse complement strand
AATCCATACTTTCATCTCTATCCTAATCCATACTTTCATCTCTATCCTAATCCATACTTTCATCTCTATCCCAATCAATACTTTTATCTCTATCCCAATCAATACTTTTATGTGTCTAACAAGCCAGACCTCTAACTACCACATTCATGCACCGCCCAATGTCTGGATCTCATTTCATATCTACCGACACGTGGAGTCATCAGTGATGGAATCAGCAAATCAACTTGTCACGTGACATAACAGAATCTACTTCCTAGCAGGCATCTCAAGGTCAAAGCTCAAGGTCACAGTGGGGCACTAACTCCAATTTATTCTTTCAGCCAGACGACATTGACGCCGTCTCAGATAGCACTTCCGGTCGAGAGAAATGAGAGAAGGGAAGATTTACGTCTGAGTTTAATTCGATGAGTTGGTGGGACTACGGTGGGTCGTTGGGTTACTACGGTGGGTCCCTGAGACCACGGTGGGTCATTTGACTACTACGTTGGGTCGCTGGAACCACGGTGGGTCGTTTTGTTACTAATATAGGTCGTTGTATCGTCATAGTGGGTTATAGGGTTAGACGGCGGGTTACGGGATTCAAAGTGTGGGTATAGGGTTCTTCATTTCTAAAACCGGAAAACGTCATAGCTCATTTCGTAATGTTCTTTTTTTTTTTAGATTACATTTTAGCGGAACAAAGTTTTGAGGCATAAATACAGTCAAATCACTATGTTCTCAAAATTGTTAGCTTAGTAAAATTACGAAATTGTTTTTTATTTTGCAAGTCCAATAAGCTGTCTTAATTTTACGAAGAATCAAAAATTACCTGACAAGATCAATCATTCTCAATATACGTACAATCACGTATTGACTCGTATCTTTTATTACTTTTTTAATGAATTTGTCCTTACAAAAGATAAATTTAGATATACTATTTCTATTAATAGATTTCCGCCATATTTTGAACATCCCTATTAAAGAAGTCGGAAGATTCGCTGCTATGATTTCGATGCAACTTACCTTTATCAAAATGACCACCCACCTTCCCCCAATAATGACAATATCAATCAATATAATATTAAAATCGTCTCGATAAGACAGTCTTCAAAATACACACGAGGCCACGTAAATTGGATTAACCTTGTATGAATCGATGGCGAGTCGGGCATGAATATGTCAATATATACTGTCTTAACAATATATACAGACTTGACATGGAATACAATTTGAGTTTAAAGCTTCATCAGAATCTAGGTGAAGTCAGATGGGCTATTTAAAGTATGACGTGATCAATTAAAAAGGAAAAAAAACAACTACTTTATCTTAATGGATTTCAATAAATAAATTTGAAATACGAAAATTAATACGACAGAGCGACAATCGATATCTGACAAGAAAAGAAAAGTGATTGAGTTTTTGGCTTGTGATTAGTTTGGCTTGTGATTGGGTTGGATTATGATTGAGTCGTTGGCTATGGCGGATTAAGGAGGGGGAGCTGAACGAGCTATAGCCAGGGTCCACCGACGGTTTGGGAGACCCAAACTTTTTATATTTTATAACAAACGTGTACACATGTTTGCACGAACCCTTGAAAATATATAAAATTAAAAAAGTGTATAAATATTATCTATTAACTGATCGCTATTCAGACCTGATAGTCTTATAATAGAAAAACGTAATTTGATTGGCTCACTAACAGAACATATTATAAAATATGGTTTATATTTATAAAATGGGGTTGTAGAGAGCGCTGGGCAGAGGTAGTACCTTTTGACGCTGTGACAGCTGCACCCTCGGGTGGTCAAGCTCACTGGTCCTCGTCCACCTCTCGAAACTCTCACGTGTTGCTCCCAGCGCCACACCCGGGCAACGGTCTCAGCTGACCGGCTAAACCACGTGAGGGGGTGGTGCTGACACGGCACCACTGGGCGAACGACTTCCTAGTTGGAGCACCGGGCAGGGCGGACGAGTTCACACGCGAACTCAACGGCTACGTGTCCATGACTAAGGCGGACCACCGATAAGGAGGAAACCGGCTGTGGTTTGGGGATGGGCGCCGCCAAGCAATTCTTGCCCTAGACACACCATATGACTGTTATACTAATTCAACACATACCGGCTCGGTCGTCGTCCGGGTTAACAAGGGCCGCGTCTACCACTGCACACCAGGGTGGTGACGTAAAATCTACTACTGTTGCACCACAACCAACACCCCCATACAACCTCAAAAGAAGAGGAGACATAATTATTGGCACATGGAATGTAAGAACCTTACATGCGACAGGAAAAGTGAAAGAACTGACCCACGAACTGGAACGATACCAATGGAATGTCATCGGACTGTGTGAGACCCGATGGAAAAGCTTTGGTGAACTCTCAACAGAAGATGGACACAAAATCTACTTCAGCGGCAGGGAGGACAGACATGAACATGGAGTTGGATTTCTCATCCATAAAAATACAACAAACTCAGTCATAGGTTGTCGTCCTGTCTCCAGCCGCATCATCACCATTCGCCTGAAAGCAACACCCTTCAATATCACAATTATTCAGACATATGCTCCTACATCCAGCCATGATGATAGTGAAATTGAGGCCTTCTATGACCAAGTACAGGACATCGTGGATCAAACACCAAAGAAAGATATTATCGTCGTCCAAGGTGACTGGAATGCGAAGATTGGAGTAGATGTATGTACCAACTGGGCAGATACTTGCGGACACTCTTGCAATGACCTGACCAACGATAGAGGGCTTCGACTCCTCGAATTTGCACGATACAACAACCTCCTTCTAGCTAACACAATTGGTTACCATAAAAAATCCAGAATATGGACTTGGCACAGCCCAGGCGGGGAACATAGTAACCAAATAGACTACATACTGGTCAGAAGACGATTTAAATCATGCATTAAAGCAGCTAATACTAGAAGCTTCCTGGAGCGGATATCGGCAGCGACCATAATCTGGTGCTTATGACTTTCCATCTACACCTGAAAAGGATAGCAAAACAAAGCAATTCACGATTACGCTTCCATCTACGCTTGAAAAGGATAGCAAAGCAAAGCAATTCACGATCTGAAAGATCCAGAAATCGCAGAGGCGTTCAGGGCGAAAATTGGAGGGAAATTTGCTCCACTGACCACACTATGTGAGTCGGAAACGGATATGGACATAGATCTAATCACTGATACCTTCAATACCACAATAATTGAGACAGCAAAAGATATACTTGGCAAGAAACATGCAATAAAAAAACCATGGGTCTCCACTTATATCCTAGAGATGTGCGATGAAAGAAGAAAACTTAAGAACGTAAAGAATACTGCAGAAGGAGCAATCAAATACAGAGCAATCAATAAAAAGATCAGGTAAGAAATGAATAAAGCAAAAACAAACTGGATAGAACAACAATGCTCAGACATCGATGAAAATCTACTAAGGAACAACTCAAAAAAGGCTTACAAGATTGTCAAAGATCTGACATCCACCAAGCAAGGTCGCATCTCAACAATACAAGATAAATCTGCGAAATGTATTACAGAAGAACAAGAAATAATAAAAAGATGGACCGAATACTGTTCTGAGCTATACAATGAAGACTCAAAGGGCGATGAATCAGTGCTCAATTGCCCAACGTCATCTAACATGGACGTGCATTCCATTCTCCGTGATGAGGTGGAGCTGGCTGTGCGAAAGCTGAAAAAGGGGAAATCGGCTGGAGCAGACAACATCCCAGGTGAACTGATTCAGGCAGGAGGTGACCCAGTAATAAACATTCTAACCAACATGTGCAACAAGATCTGGCAGACAGGAGAATGGTCAACACCCTGGACTCAATTGCTAGTTATAACGCTCCCAAAGAAGGGTAATCTACAATTGTGTCAGAACTACCGTACAATTAGCCTGATTAGTCACCCCAGCAAAGTCATGCTCATGGTAATACTAAACAGACTGAAACCACAAGCAGAGCAGATCATTGCAGAAGAACAGGCAGGCTTCAGAGCAGGAAGGAGCACAACAGAGCAGATCTTCAACTTGCGAGTGCTCTGTGAAAAACATCTGCAACACCAGAGAGACCTCTTTCATGTCTTCATAGACTTTAAAAAGGCGTTTGACAGAGTGTGGCATGAAGCACTGTGGGCAACCATGCACAAATTAAATATTAATGCTAACCTCATTGCTGTGATCAAGAACCTGTACAACAGAGCAACCAGCGCAGTACTCTACAACAGCAAGCTGGGAGATTGGTTCAAGACCACTGTTGGTGTCAGACAAGGGTGTTTACTCTCCCCCATCCTCTTCAACCTCTTCCTAGAAAGAGATAGTGCGCAGCTCAAAATGGTGCCCCAACGACCCAGCGTCGGGTTAAGGGACAGTTCAGTTCAGTTCAGATTAGTTTGGCTTGTATTTGGGTTGGTTTATAATTGAGTTGTTGGCTATGGCGGATTAAGGGGGGAGCTGAACGGGCTATAGCCAGGGTCCACCGACGGTTTGTGGGCACCTAAACTTTTTATATTTTATCACAAACGTGTACACATGTTTGCACGAACCCTTGAAAATATAAAAAAATAAATAAGTGTATAAATATTATCTATTAAACTGATCGCTATTCAGACCTGATAGTCTTAATAATAGAAAAACGTAATTTGATTGGCTCACTAAGAGGACATACTATAAAATATAGTTTATATTTATAAAATGTATAACGTTTGATAATCTCCGCTGGGCGTGTGGTAGAAGACTCGTGATGCAGGTGGTGTTGGGAACGAATTCTAGTTGTGGAATATTTTCTTAAATTTTTTTCTTTTCTCACTCAACTGTAACATACGAACACTTGAAACGGTTAATTCTTCATGATCGTTTTCTTTAAAAAAAATAATTAATATTTAGTTAATTCTTAAATTAGCTGTTAGCTATCGATTTATTTTAAGGGACACTGGCTGGATAAGGCCCCCGTTTGATTGCAGCCCGGGGCCCCGTGCAGTCTTAATCCGACCTTGATAGTTGGTTTGTGATTGAGTTGTTGGCTTGTGATTTGGTTGTTTGCCTGTGATTTAGTTGCCTAGTCGATTAAATGTTCATGTCTGTACGCGGAAAATACGTGGAGGATAGCCTCCATGCTTTTTCCTCACAACTTATATCTTGCTGTCCTATGTCCTCACATCTTTCTTAAAGTCCTATGTCCTCACATCTTTCTTACTGTCCTATGTCCTCACATCTTTCTTACTGTCCTATATCCTCACATCTTTCTTACTGTCCTATGTCCTCACACCTTTCTTACTGTCCTATGTCCTCATATCTTTCTTACTGTCCTATGTCCTCACATCTTTCTTACTGTCCTATGTCCTCATATCTTTCTTACTGTCCTATGTCCTCACATCTTTCTTACTGCCCTATGTCCTCATATCTTTCTTACTGTCCTATGTCCTCACATATATCTTACTGTCCTATGTCCTCACATCTTTATAACTGTCCTATGTCCTCACATCTATCTTACTGTCCTATGTCCTCACATCTATCTTACTGTCCTATGTCCTCACATCTATCTTACTGTCCTATGTCTTCTAATATTATGAGCATTGTCCTCCAACAATCTGTTTTACTGACCAAAATCCTCTCATGAATTGGCTTAACAGCCCACCTTCCCATTTCCAATAAAAGCAACTTCCTAGGTGGCCGAGTTTCCACCCAAGCCCCTGAATATAATCAAAATATTTCTGCCCTGGGGCCAACCACCCCCAACAAAGATCTGTGTCCACGCCACTGCCAATGTTATTTGACACGGGGCCCGTCGACTTACATTAAATCAACCTTTTACCACGGCCCTCAGGCCTGAGTGGAGGCCCCATCGTTGACAACTCGTAAATATGACCGCCGCTTATTGTTGATTTATGGCCAGGCTTCAACCTGCCGTCATAACATCCAGAGATGAGTAGTTGTGTGACAGCATGACCTATTTAAGAAAGGGATGATCCCAATTGTTACTGCGCCAGTGGACACCTGCGGGGGCAGGGGGATGGGGGTGGTTGCAATGTAACCAACACAAGGTCAAATTGTTTGGGAATTTTTTTAAAGCTTATTTATAGAATAATAGCGTTTTCTATTTATAGTCTTGAAACTATCCTCTCAATTTTTGTCACCCTGGTCATTTCTCCCAATTGTTCATTACCATGTGTTCATATCACTTTTTAACACAGTTCGTGATACCTTCTGATTCTATCACTCATTTACAAACAGGTCCTGCTACCCGCTGATTCTATCACTCATTTACACACAGGTCCTGCTACCCTCTGATTCTATCACTGATTTACACACAGGTCCTGCTACCCTCTGATTCTATCACTCATTTACCCGCTGATTCTATCACTCATTTACACACAGGTCCTGCTACCCTATGATTCTATCCCTCATTTACATACAGGTCCTGCTACCCTCTGATTCTATCACTCATTTACAGACAGGTCGTGCTAACCTCTTATTCTATCATTCATTTACACACAGGTCGTGCTAACCTCTTATTCTATCATTCATTTACACACAGGTCGTGCTAACCTCTTATTCTATCACTCATTTACACACAGGTCCTGCTACCCTCTGTTTCTATCACTCATTTACACACAGGTCCTGCTACTCTCTGATTCTATCACTCATTTACACACAGGTCGTGCTAACCTCTTATTCTATCGTTCATTTACACACAGGTCCTTCTACCCTATTATTCTATCACTCATTTACCCTCTGATTCTATCACTCATTTACACACAGGTCGTGCTAACCTCTTATTCTATCACTCATTTACCCTCTGATTCTATCACTCATTTACACACAGGTCCTGCTACCCTATTATTCTATCACTTATTTACCCTCTGATTCTATCACTCATTTACACACAGGTCGTGCTAACCTCTTATTCTATCACCCATTTCACACAGGTCCTGCTACCCTCTGATTCTATCACTCTTTTACCCGCTGATTCTATCATTCATTTACACACATGTCCTGCTACCCTCTGATTCTATCACTCATTTACCCGCTGATTCTATCACTCATTTACACACAGGTCGTGCTACCCTCTGATTCTATCACTCATTTACACAGAGGTCGTGCTAACCTCTGATTCTATCACTCATTTACACACAGGTCCATCTACCCTCTGATTCTATCACTCATTTACACAGAGGTCCTTCTAACCTCTGATTCTATCACTCATTTACACACAGGTCCTTCTACCCTCTGATTCTATCACTCATTTACACACAGGTCCTTCTAACCTCTGATTCTATCACTCATTTACACATAGGTCCTTCTACCCTCTGATTCTATCACTCATTTACACACAGGTCCTTCTACCCTCTGATTCTATCACTCATTTACACACAGGTCCTTCTACCCTCTTATTCTATCATTCATTTATACACAGGTTCTGCTAGCCTCTGATTCCATCACTCATTTACACACAGGTCCTGCTACCCTCTGATTCTATCACTCATTTACACAGAGGTCCTGCTACCCTCTGATTCTATCACTCATTTACACACAGGTCCTTCTAACCTCTGATTCTATCACTCATTTACACACAGGTCCTTCTACCCTCTGATTCTATCACTCATTTACACACAGGTCCTTCTACCCTCTGATTCTATCACTCATTTACACAGAGGTCGTGCTTACCTCTGATTCTATCACTCATTTACACACAGGTCCTTCTACCCTTTGATTCTATCACTCATTTACACAGAGGTCGTGCTAACCTCTGATTCTATCACTCATTTACACACAGGTCCTTCTACCCTCTGATTCTACAACTTGTTTTGCAGAAAATCTGTCAGGTAGTGGTTCTTTGTCCCCTTACTCAGTGGTCCTATCAACCATTGATTTGATGGTCTCCTTGTTCTCTCACTTAGTGGTCCTATCAACCATTGATTTGATGGTCTCCTTGTTCTCTCAATTAGTGGTCCTATCAACCATTAATATGATGGTCCCTTTGTCCCCTCACTTAGTGGTCCTATCAACCATTAATATGATGGTCCCTTTGTCCCATCACCTAGTGGTTCTATCAACCATTAATTTGATGGTCTCCTTGTCCCCTCACTTTGTGGTCCTATCAATCATTAATATGATGGTCCCTTTGTCCCATCACCTAGTGGTTCTATCAACCATTAATTTGATGGTCTCCTTGTCCCCTCACTTAGTGGTCCTATCAATCATTAATATGATGGTCCCTTTGTCCCATCACCTAGTGGTCCTATCAACCATTAATTTGATGTCTCCATGTCCCCTCACTTAGTGGTCCTATCAATCATTAATATGATGGTCCCTTTGTCCCATCACCTAGTGGTTCTATCAACCATTAATTTGATGGTCTCCTTGTCCCCTCACTTAGTGGTCCTATCAACCATTAATATGATGGTCCCTTTGCTCCATCACCTAGTGGTTCTATCAACCATTAATTTGATGGTCTCCTTGTCCCCTCACTTAGTGGTCCTATCAACCATTAATATGATGGTCCCTTTGTCCCATCACCTAGTGGTCCTACCAACCATTAATATGATGGTTTACTTTTTCTCTCTCTCAGTGCTCCTATTATTGAATGCTCCATTAACTTATTTGTTCTCATCTCAGATCGTGTTCCCTGTGTTTAATATTCCAGAAAGATTCTATCAGCTCACGAAGTTGATGTTAACGTGTGTCAGTGGTTTGACAGACATTGGTAAGAGCAGAGGTTTGACAGACATTGGTAAGAGCAGAGGTTTGACAGACATTGGTAAGAGCAGAGGTTTGACAGACATCGGTAAGAGCAGAGGTTTGACAGACATTGGTAAGAGCAGAGGTTTGACAGACATTGGTAAGAGCAGAAGTTTGACAGACATTGGTAAGAGCAGAGGTTTGACAGACATTGGTAAGAGCAGAGGTTTGACATACATTGGTAAGAGCAGAGGTTTGACAGACATCGGTAAGAGCAGAGGTTTGACAGACATTGGTAAGAGCAGAGGTTTGACAGACATTGGTAGGAGCAGAGGTTTGACATACATTGGTAAGAGCAGAGGTTTGACAGACATTGGTAAGAGCAGAGGTTTGACAGACATCGGTAAGAGCAGAGGTTTGACAGACATCGGTAAGAGCAGAGGTTTGACAGACATTGGTAGGAGCAGAGGTTTGACATACATTGGTAGGAGCAGAGGTTTGACATAATAAGAAGTATGCGGGTGAGTGTGAAGAGGCAATGATCTTGTCTTATACGAATTTGAAAATTGTTTATAACGTTAAATAAATAAATCCCTATATTTTAGCGTCTTCTTTTCCCTTCTTCTTATATCGCCCACCTCACTGCCGTGCTCTTTGAAATTATGTAAATCGTTTATCCGTAACTTTTTTTTTCACGTCTAGACATCCCATAATGCCCCGAAGAATTGCGAAGTCATTGAAACAATAGATGAAACATATCTCATTTGCTGATTCTTCTCAACTGCGAAAAAATGATATATTTTATACAGCTCTTGAAATGTTGAAAAACACTGACAATATCCTGACAAATTTCTTACAAAATCCTGAGTTTGCTAAAAAGAAAAATACACCAGTTTGTTTTCTACCACCAATTTTTTTTAAAAAAAGTTTGTTGCAAATGTATGATTACTTTAAATCCATTATTTATTAATTATTCTTTTGTTAGTAAAGACCATCTTGAATATAATTAATATCTCAAGTTAAGTAAACAACTGATCTAAATCGTGTTTCAATCCTAAAACTTTTGACCAATTAAATTTTAACCTTCATCTTACGAGCATTCTGCAATCAGACATGATACTGAGTCACTGAGTCCTCTCAGTCAATGTGCACTGAACCATGTATCTCATTATGCACTGAGCCATTTATCTCATTATGCACTGAGCCATGTATCTCATTGTACATTGAGCTATGTGTCTCATTGTGCACTGAGGCATGCATCTCATTGTGCACTGAGGCATGCATCTCATTGTGCACTGAGGCATGCATCTCATTGTGCACTGAGGCATGTCTGTCAATGTACACGGAGCCATGTATCTTATTGTGCACTGAGCCATTTGTCTCATTGTGCAATGAGACATGTATCTCATTGTGCACTGTACCATGTATCTCGTACTGCACTTAGCCATGTATCTTATTGTGCACTGAGCTATGTATCTCATTGTGCACTGAGGCATGTAACTTATTGTGCACTGATACGTGTCTGTCAATGTACAAGGAGCCATGAATCTTATTGTGCACTGAGCCATGTGTCTCATTGTGCACTGAGATATGTATCACATTGTGCACTGAGGCACGTCTGTCAATGTGCACTAAGCCATGTCTGTCATGTTGGATGTAGTTTTTACTGTAAGTGAATAGAAATAGCAGGCATTTCGGTTTCAATAAAACACTTTAAACTCAAACACACACACTCTGTCAATGTGTTTGACCTTAAAGAGGGGATACTGTTTGAAGAATTAGTCATGTAGGAACTCAGAGCCATGTATCTTATTGTGCTCATACGACGTATGATGACACAGCCTGGACTTGTTGACCTCGTCCTGAGTACATCCCGGCAAGGTACGGCCATTGCAGTTGATCATATTTACCGTTACAGATTGAATCACAACAGTCGTGTTCCTGGAGGTCAAGGTTGACCCAGTGCAGGTTCCAACTCTATTTCAACAACGGGCATCTCTTTAAAAACATTTTCTTGTTGGTGGGTCGTCAGTTTTTATCATAGGAAAACTTCACATCTCGTTATACTCATTGTTGCTATTTCATAAAATAAAAACTTTGCAGCATAAATATAGAAGTAACTAAGCGTTTAAAATATTTTGGTATAAACATCTTTTGTAAAGAATGAATTTTTGTCTTGTTCGAGGTCAGTACAGGCTTATATGACCGTAGAATAACAAGAGGTTTGTTGAGATTGGCATCTGATGTTTGATTCGTGTTAGATTAAGTTGGTCAAACTGTATCCATTGGATTTATGGACTTTATCATTTAACTGACAAGTCTATTAATAGAACAGACCAATAGGCTTTGTCATTTTTAAGACCGGAAAACGTCATAACTCATTCTGTCATTGGGCTATTTTTAGATTCAGGTAAAACATTTATGAAAAATCATTACAACAGTATATTTTCATACACTGATCTCACTAAAAACGATATTCTAGGTGATTTTTTTTTCTTTGGGGCCGTCCATAAATGACGTCACGCGATTTTGGCCGATTTTTTACCCCTTCCCCCCCTACGTCACGCGTCGTCACAAAATCGTCGACCCCCCCCTCAAAAAGTACGTCACAAAACTTTGACCCCCCCCCNATTAAATAAATTGTAAGCCAGTGATTCTCAAACTTTTTCGTATCAGACGACCGGCAAGAATTTTTCCATTTCACCAGGTACCATTGCATTCTTTTCCCGTTTTGACATGATTTTCTCTGTACTTATTTGATAGCATAATGAGCCCCTACACAGCTTAAAGCCCTATAAGATTAAGTATGAATTCGGCTTGTTTTATATATTACATTAAAAAAAAAGGTTTAGTTGCCATGGCATAGCAAGACATCTAACGAAAAATGCAGCGGTAATGTCAAAAACCATTGATGTGATTAACCTTCGCGATTAAGCTCGCGAATGTGACTATTGATATTACAAGGATCATTGCATTGTTTATAGACCCAGAATATATAGATACAAGACAATTCCTCAAATTGATTTCGATCTTATAATGACAGTTTTCATGCTAAGTATATGCACATCAAAGGCATTTGATCTAAAATTATCACATTGATATCAAATCTCATATTTTTAAAAAAATTATTAGGTATGCGCTGGAAGAGGAAAATAAGCCCATTCTGTATGAACCCCATATTTGTGCAGGAAAGTAGGGTATCATCTTGTGCGTCGCAAAATACAGTAATTCTTGCAAGTAGAGGACTGAAATACTATGACATTATTAAAATATCCAACATTATCATAACTTTTAACTCCGAAGCTCACAAGTTTGTTTATTGTTGTTTTTTTTTGTGTGTGTGTGTTTTTTTTTTTTCAATTCTTTCTTCTTCAGGATTTCACGTACGTCACACAACAGTTGTAAATATAATGTCACCAATAAATTATCTCATTTGGGGTAAAAATGGAACTCTTGGGGGTAATGCTCAATCATTGTGGGCATAGAAAAAATTCCTAGAATCCGCTACTTTTGGGTTAACAGTAATGTGAATATAAACTTTTATAATTTTAATATTTAGGTATCATATTGAAACGGTCCGTTTTTTTCAAACCGTTTAACTTTTTTAACCGGCCTTCAAAAAAAATGTTTTAACATCCTTAGATTATATTTTATTTTAATGCATACAAATTAAGCATTGACTATAAATCATTACTTGTAACTTCTTT
>MUZC01001994.1:692646-706941 GCA_002072015.1 Radix auricularia | reverse complement strand
ACAGTAGATCTGACACCCACTCCGTGTCTCCGTCGATAGTTCTAGAACCTTGGGGTAAAGCCCCAAACTTATTCCTATTGTGGGTGGATCTCATCTCTATCACTTTTTCCTCTCCTACAACTAAAGTCGGACGGAGATATTAGAATTACAAATTCTGAACCAATTTCACAAATTCCATTCACAGTGAGAAGGGAGTTATTGTCATGGTTTTAGACACCTTTCTTTCTTTTTGTTTATCGTTTCTTTTCAGTTTGTCTTTATTGTAGGGAAAGTTTTCTTTGCCATAAATTATTTAAATCTGAACGATCTTTTGTTTTCATAACAACGTGGATTTGACATTGTTACTGCTGACAAAAGACGTTTGAGATTTCGTTATATACGTATTTCTTAAATAACAAACAAATAGTGGCATGATGTACTTGTGGATAATTTAAGAGTATACGTTGTCCACTTTCAGGAGTTTGCTATTTCCCCGGATTTTGAACAGGTGTCAGGGTTTGAGAAGGTGGTTAATATAGCACCTGGACCATAACGATATCTCTTTATAGTCAAACAAAGAGAGTGGGATTCATCCAAGAAGTTTGACACAGTGCTACATAATGGCTTCTGATTCAACATTTAAGAAGTTTGACATAGTGCTACATAATGGCTTCTGATTCAACATTTATGAAGTTTGACACAGTGCTACATAATTGCTTCTGATTCAACATTTATGAAGTTTGACATAGTGCTACATAATGGCTTCTGATTCAACATTTATGAAGTTTGACACAGTGTTACATAATTGCTTCTGATTCAACATTTATGAAGTTTGGCATAGTGCTACATATTGGCTTCTGATTAAACATCAAAGAAGTTTGACGTAGTGCTACATAATGGCTTCTGATTCAACATTTAAGAAGTTTGACACAGTGCTACATAATGTCTTCTGATTCAACATTTAAGTAGTTTGACATAGTGCTACATAATGTCTTCTGATTCAACATTTAAGAAGTTTGACACAGTGCTACATAATGGCTTCTGATTCAACATTTAAGAAGTTTGACATAGTGCTACATAATGGCTTCTGATTCAACATTTATGAAGTTTGACACAGTGCTACATAATTGCTTCTGATTCAACATTTATGAAGTTTGACATAGGGCTACATAATGGCTTCTGATTCAACATTTATGAAGTTTGACACAGTTCTACATAATTGCTTCTGATTCAACATTTATGAAGTTTGACATAGTGCTACATATTGGCTTCTGATTAAACATCAAAGAAGTTTGACGTAGTGCTACATAATGGCTTCTGATTCAACATTTATGAAGTTTGACATAGTGCTACATAATGGCTTCTGATTCAACATGTATGAGGTTTGACATAGTGCTACCTAATGGTTTCTGATTCAACATGTATGAAGTTTGACACAATGCTTCATAATGGCTTCTGATTCAACATACAAAAAGTTTGACACAGTGCTATATAATAGCTTCTTATTCAACATATACGTACGATATCACACATGTGAGAGTCACTTCGTCTCGTCCTCACACAATTCTTGTTAAAATTCGTATCTGAGAATGTCTGCTCACACATGATAAGCCAAACAAATAGCAAATTTTTGAATTTCTTGGAATCTGTCGTAATCCAGCTGACGGTAAAAATAGCAATGAGAAAAAGTTGTTGTCTGCTGTGACATTCAGCATCACTTCGAAACTCGACGAATTCCAGTAGCATCATTGGATCCACAGAGAAAGGAAATTTAAAAAAAGATTTAATAGTTGCTAAGTCTTTGAAATGTATCAGCCATGGATATTACATCTGTAACTTACCTCTGCTTTTGCTCATTGCATTTTTTTTTCTGGAAAACTTGTGATTTTCTGTAGTGGAGTGACATGTGTGGTATTAGGCTGCATTTGAGACGGATCGCTTTGAAAAATTTGCAGCATGTTTTCAAAGGCCATGATTCGTGAATGTAATTGGTTTACCACTGCTGTTCGCCATTAAAGATTTGTGTTAAAAAGGCGTAGATGTCTAGTCAAATCAACTAAAACAACATCAACATGTTCCTTAGAACCATGAACCAAGCAGGATCAGATAGTTCTGGAATTGGTTGTTCCTTATTTTCCGTTCTTTATTTAAGTGTGTAGAGCCGCTGAAGTTCTGTTCCCCGACTGAGCCATCTTATATAATTGTGATACACAACATAATCGTGTTCTCCCTGAATTTCAAGAAGAAACTGGCGGTAAAGCAGGGCTTTAGAGCGAGTAGAAGTTGTAGCTTTTATCACAGGCTGAAGGACACGATCATATCTAAGATGTTTGGCAGAAAGAACTTGTTTGCTGAATGGCACTGTGATGTTTAAATCTCGGCACGCTTGTTACGGACAAGTTTTGATAGTCAACTGTACTCAACAGGCATGGCAGGGGCACGGTCAGTAATAAATATAGAGATTGTTTACTAAATAATTGAACGTCGTTGACAGCAGAACAAACACAAGTACATAAATTTGTTCCCTTATTTGGTCTTTAAGACGGTATGTCTAGTAAGCAATACATTTTTATCGATTTTTGCCACGCTTTGAGATAATTAAAACAGTACAAAATTTGGACTTTTAAAAACAAATATAACATTTTTACAGAACTAATAAGTCCTTCTATTAGTTATTTCAAATGAGCCCGCGGACCAGTTAAAATTTAAGCGTGGGTCGTGTTTTGGACCGCGGGCCGGACTTTGAGCACTCCTGTTTTATGGTAAACTCCACCAGGGCGGGTAACAAGCAAAGGGACAGAAAAAATGCTTTAAAGACACACTGAAACCATCTTTAAACATGTTGCATTTTCTCGGACACGGGGGAATAAGTCTGGTGGATTGGGGCACGTGGCGATCATTCTTAAACAAAGTGCTCAATGCAACATGAAGTAACAGGACAAATGTTCAAGAAAGTATTCGACCAACCAAAAATGTCGGACTTAAGAATGGCATTGACACTATGGTATCGATACCATGCTAGGTCTGCACTCGAAAATGTTGTGTTATAAATGAGCAGATGATACATGTGTGCCCGACTGGCAGGGGATGAGACATGTGTGCCCAACTGGCAGGCGATGAGTCATATGTGCACCCACAAGCAGGCGATGAGCCATCTGTGCCCGACTGGCAGGCGATGGGCCATCTGTGCCCGACTGGCAGGCGATGGGCCATCTGTGCCCGACTGGCAGGCGATGGGCCATCTGTGCCCGACTGGCAGGAGATGAGCCATCTGTGCCCGACTGGCAGGCGATGGGCCATCTGTGCCCGACTGGCAGGAGATGAGCCGTCTGTGCCCGACTGGCAGGCGATGGGCCATCTGTGCCCGACAGGCAGGCGATGGGCCATCTGTGCCCGACTGGCAGGCGATGGGCCATATGTGCACCCACAAGCCAACGATGTTATTCTGGTCACATTTGAATATTCTCCAGAAATGAATATTGCAGCTCTTTCTTTAGCCGTGACAATTGCCTACCCCGATGTAGACTTTTGTATCAAGTTTTTATTGATTGTATTTTAAGTTTTAACACCGCAGCCTGTAAGCATAAAAAAAAAATTAGCACAAAGAACTGTATTTATAGAATATGTACACCACTAACTACATCATAGATAACTTTAATTGTAGTGTGTTAAAATTACTCCTATCTATTTTTTTCTATACACTGTTGGGATTTAATTTTTAAGATACTAACACTATTTAAAAACTTTAAACAAATATTTTAAAAAATAAGTTGAAAAAATGGAATTGTCTTAATGTTGTTAGGATGGGCGAAGTTTATCCTGTGCTATTCAATCATATTTAAATTCCTGTCACGTGCTCGAACATTCAACCTCAGGGTGGCTTAAAGAAAATAGCCAGATTCCAAGCTCTTAAGATCTACACTGAACGCATTAAGGGAGTTAACCTGAATTACTTAATTTCATTTGTAAACTTTACTCTCTCCCTAAATTAGAAACTTTTGTGACGTCTTCCTACAACACCGCTCTGCTCTGAAGGAAAAGAACAAATGTGAACTTCTATAGGATGCACTAGAGGCCAACTCATTGCCCCCAAATTTAGTCTTCTCTAGCACTAGAGGGCAACTCATTGCCCCCAAATTTAGTCTTCTCTTGTACCAGAGGGCAACTCATTGCCCCCAAATTTAGTCTTCTCTTGCATCAGAGGGCAACTCATTGCCCCCAAATTTAGTCTTCTCTAGCACCAGAGGGCAATTCATTGACCCCAAATTTAGTCTTCTCTTGCACCAGAGGGCAACTCATTGCGCCAAAATTTAGTCTTCTCCAGCATCAGTGGCCCACCCATTACCCACTAAAGCTGAACATCTTCAATCCTTGTAGGCCCGATGCTTACCCAGAAACTTGCTACTTGAAGTATCCTCCTTTATTACAAATTACCAATCTCCTAATATTTACATTGATATCCCTCCTTCCCAAAATGTATTACAAATTACCAATCTCCTAATATTTACATTGATATCCCTCCTTCACAAAATGTATTACAAATTACCAATCTCCTTATATTTACATTGATATCCCTCCTTCCCAAAATGTATTACAAATTACCAATCTCCTTATATTTACATTGATATCCCTCCTTCACAAAACAAGGTTTATTTTCCCATCCTAACAAGCAGTCTGCACTTTGCCTCAAGATTTTCCTCCGCAAAGCCCCCCCCCCCCCGTAAAATATCCATTTATACAAAAACTAAATACACATCTATAAATTAACCCAATACCCCTTTATACACTAACCTAATATACACAAACCTAATACCCATTTATAAATTAACCTAATACCCCTTTATACATTGAACTAATACCCCTTTATAAATTAACCTCATACCCCTTTATACACAAACCTAATACCCCTTTATAAATTAACCAAACAACCCTTTATACCCTAACCTAATACCCCTTTATACACAAACTTAATACCTTTTTATAAATTAACCCCTTTACACACAAACTTAATACCCTTTTATAAATTTACCTAATACCACTTTAAAAACACAAACCACATCCTTTAACCACTGTAGTACATTCCCCACCCCTACCAGTAAAACTTGACCCGACCCCCTCTTTTAACGGTCACGCATCTTACAAATAACCTTGCCCTTCCCCCTTCCAATCACCGGGTCACGCCCTAACTTGATAGCGATTCATAAATAAATGCATAAATCTGCAGATACGTTCATTTCATTCAGCAAACCAAGGGAATGAACTCAATCCCATCTGGAGCACAACAACCTTTGGAATAATCAATAAGACGTGAGTCATCTCCCCCACTTTTCGCCTTGTAGACTAGATGGAAGACAAACAAGAAAAACTTATTTAAGGCAGACACACACACGCCACTCTACTCTATACACACCACCCTACTCTGTCCACTCTCACCACAACATATACGCTTATCACGTGACACAAAATACACAACTCAACGAGTTATGTATTAACTACCAAATTAGAGGTTTGACAGAAGTTTGATGGCGCCTAAAATAGATATAAGAAGTTTTTAAAAAAACATTTTTGGGCCCCCGGCCCCAGATGAGTGGAAATTTTAAACGAAACCTCTTTAAGAACCTTTTCCGTGTAATGCTATGTACGTGTTCTAAATTTCAAGTTATTTTGATGTCTGGATTTTGTTAACATTGCTCATTTAATGAAAAAAGTACATTTGAGCCCCCTGTCCATTATTATCGGGAAAGTGTGCTCAACAACATCATGAGTTTCATGGTTTAACCTACACGGAAAATTGGAGAATAAGTGATGAGTTGGTTTTTAATAGAAGAAAAAATTACCCCCCCCCCCAAAAAAAAAAAAAAAAAAATTAAAAAATACATCTCTGTCCTGGCCTGGGAATTTTAACATTCATTTTTGCAAATTATCATTGGGAGAGAGTACTTAACAACTTGCAAAAGTTTGATGCTTCTGGGAAATATGAGAATTAGTTATTTTCAGTTTGTATAAAGTTCATATTAAAAATAAAAGTTAAAAAAAAACAACTACATTTGGGACCAAGCCCTCAGAAAGATATAATTTAAATATATTTTAACCTGTTAGCATTGCGGAAGTGTATTCAACAATTTTCTAAAATTTCACGCTTCCGCATCCTCGGGAAATAGGAGAATTAGTGATTTTAAATTTTTATTAAGCTCATAAAAGGAAAAAAAATGTTTTGAGGCCCCCGGCGCCCATGAAGGTAAATTTATGGAACAAAACCTGATTTAAGAACCTTCCCCGTATAGTTTTAAGTGCGTGTACCAGATTTCACTTTATTTGCTTTTCTGGATCTTGAGTTATTAGGGAACAGACAGACAGACAACATTTGCGTCTTATATGTATATAGATAAAGATGTTTGAAGTTTATAAGTTGGTACCAATGGAGATGTTAGATGGATGTAGGATGGTACCAATGTAGATGTAAGATGGATGTAGGATGGTACCAATGGAGATGTTAGAGGGATGTAGGATGGTACCAATGGAGATGTAAGATGGGTGTATGATGGTACCAATGGAGATGTAAGATGGGTGTAGGATGGTACCAATGGAGATGTAAGATGGATGTAGGATGGTACCTAATTGATTGTTCAATGGATGTTGATTGACGTCGTGTGCATATCGTTGTTTGATCATGGATGTTGTTCATGTATTTGTTAGACAGCTGTGGATGTTGTTCATGTGTTTGTTAGACAGCTGTGGATGTTGTTCATGTGTTTGTTAGACAGCTGTGGATGCTGTTCATGTGTTTGTTAGACAGCTGTGGATATTGTAGCATTCACGTATTGTTGATTCTATGCGGTGAGATGAGTTTTTAAATTTTTTTTATCAAGTATCTAAAATAGAAAGAAACACAAATAATAATTCCACAAGGAATCGTTAACTTTCACAACCAAATCATTGCTCCAGTTGCTGATGTGTAGAAGTAGAGGCCAGTGCCACGAGGAAATGGTCAACGAAATTCCCAACTTACCAGGTAAAATTTTGATAGGAAACCTCTAACCCAGATGACACTGAAAGGAGAATGACGACCTTACTTCTTCAGACCAAAAACACTCCGCAGTAGAGTCCAAATGATTTGATTATCGCCAAGCGCTATTTCCTTTATGGTTTTACAGGCTTATCTTGTTGGCTCAAGAAGGTTTTTAGTGTAGTGTCACTTTTTAGTTTAGACGTCATGACATGGTCATTGAGATATTCGTTTGCAAAGTCTCATATGTTCCTCAATTCCTAAAGAATTGTTGATGGGAGCTTTGGTACAACTATGAGGAAAACGGACAAACTAATTAACTCGCAGAACATTGATGGAGACATTATAGCCTTTAGTTGTTAATGTTCATAGAGCCATTAGTTGTTGATATTCATAGGGCCTTTAGTTGTTAAAATACCTAGAGCCATTAGTTGTTAATGTTCCTAGAGCCTTTAGTTGTTAATGTTCATAGAGCCATTAGTTGTTAGTGTTCCTAGAGCCAATAGTTGATAATGTTCCTAGAGCCTTTAGTTGTTAATGTTCAGAGAAATTTAGATCAAACGCTGGCAAATGTCATTAAAACTAGTTATTAATGTTCTATAAAATGATTGCAAGTGCTACTTGTTGTTGGTGTCCCTTAAATCATCTTGGTTTCAACCCTGACAAGAGCTACTTGTAGAAACGTTCATCCTAAAATGTTTTATTGTTTCCCTACAACGTTAGAAATATTCCAGTAAATATGTAGAATTGTTCCTTAAAGATCGACACAAATTCCTATCGGGATTTTCTGAGAGCAATAAACTGGTTTGACCCTATTTATTTTACAGATCTGAAACTAATATCGGTAAACAAACAAGGTGACCTTTGAACAAGGTCACCACAACCAGGAAGTGGTCATCGTGATCTTGTGAGATGTTTTTAAAGCAAATTGCACCGACATCATAATCACAAAGAATCCGATCTGTTTATTTACATTGATTGTGTGTACTGCAAGAACTTGGGTATTTTGGAACCAAAATTTGGATGATATAACATTTTTGGAGACTTCATTTTTGTCAGGATAAGTGAAATATTGTTTGGGCGTCTGTCTCGTGGATTTTTATTCCTTGCACCACATGGAGTTGCATAATGATAGAGGCCTCAAGTAGTAGTTGAATATTACACTGTAGTTTTTACAAATGTATCAATAATACTTGCATAGATTCTTGCCTGACTGGATTGTAGATATGAACAATTTGCATAAAGTTATGCACTTATAACCAGTCATTGCGAACTGTAAAAGATAATCGCGATTATTTCAAACCAAACTCAGATTATAATCGAATTTTCCCATTGGTTGTCTCAAGATGAACATAAATTGAATAAATCTCTTTGCTCCACACTGGGTTTGTTTATTGTTTAATTTTTTTACTATTAAGTATTGGGTACTTGTATTTTATTTTGATCAAAAGTGTGCAAATAATAGTTTTTTTTTATTAAAAAAAAGTAAAATACAGACATTCTTGGTTATTATTATAGCTTTAAATGATATACTTTATCTCTCTATGATAAATCTTCCAATAAGCTTCTACTTCTATGATATTTATTCTCAGGGGTCGCACTTGATATCACGGGACAAAACATTAGCGTCTTACAAAACGCGTTGACGGTTAACGATTCCGGCAAAAAAAAAACCAAGTCTGGACAGAACAGGAGAGCACTGTTAAGACCCGTCTGGAGAAGGAATGAGGGGGGGGGGGCATCAATTCCCAGAAAACTTGTATGAGTCATGGCTAATACACACACGGAAAATAGTAAAACATTAAATATCAGGTTTATTTGAAGAATATTGTCAGTGACGTATTAGACAGGGCCGTTGATCCGGGGCTAGTAGTACATGGGGGGGGGGAGTAAGTCTTTTTGGTGGGAGGGGAAAACCCACAGGGAGGGGGTAAGTCTTTTTGGTGGGAAGGGAAAACCCACAGGGAGGGGGCTAAGTCTTTTTGGTGGGAAGGGAAAACCCACAGAGAGGGGGTAAGTCTTTTTGGTGGGAAGGGAAAACCCACAGGGAGGGGGTAAGTCTTTTTGGTGAGAAGGGAAAACCCACAGGGATGGGGGTAAGTCTTTTTGGTGGGAGGGGACAACCCACAGGGAGGGGGTTTACATGGTTTGGGTGTGTTCACAGGAAGACGGGTTGTTAAAGATAAAGTGAGAAAATTATGTCTAAGATTTAAGCATAAGTTGATTATTCAATCTTTACAATTACAACAATTTTTAACCTTGTTTTTATATTTAAAAAAAAACAACAAACACTAATACTCAAACTAAAAAATGTATTCTAAAAGTTGTCTTTGCTCCAGCAGCCATTTTATCTAGAAAACATGACATCTCTATTAGTTTGAAGTTCCCAAGTGCCCAACTTAGATGTTTTAGTGTCCTCTGACGAAACATGACATCTCTATTAGTTTGAAGTGCCCAAGTTAGATGTTCTAGGGTCCTCTGACGAAACATGATATCTCTATTAGTTTGAAGTGCCCAAGTTAGATGTTCTAGGGTCAACTGACCAAACATGACATCTCTAATAGTTGGAAGTGCCCAACTTAGATGTTCAAGGGTCCTCTGACCAACCATGACATCTCTATTAGTTTGAAGTGCCCAAGTACCCAAGTTAGATGTTCTAGGGTCCTCTGACCAAACATGAGATCTCTATTAGTTTGAAGTGCCCAGGTTAGATGTTCAAGACTCACTCTGACCACTACTGTCAGCTCAAGATAAATCTCGAATAGTTAAACCAAAGAAATATTAACAGATAATTTTCACTTATAATCCATCAAATTGAATTATCGATACTTATAGAAAAAAGAAAGCGATTCCAATAGATCAACCCTTCATTGATTGATTAATTGTTTTCGGTAAATTCTATTTTTTTAAAAAAAAGAATCTTTACTGAAAACACTACAGATTGACGTAGAAACATCCGTTTCAAAGTATTAGTTGTATTAATTAGTTGTATTAATTAGCTATAACTAAATAAAGACTCCGATACTTGGAAGTCGAATCCACCAGAAGACGTCTGACAGTGTAGCGAGACATCGTCTGCAGAGAATGGCGGACCCAGTTTATGAGGTCACTCGTGGCATGACAAATAGATGGATGACTCATAGCCTCGTTTTGGGCATCCTGCTAGTTTCCAACCCACAGCCACGGGATAACACCCGCACACACACACACGCACGCGCACCAACACACATACAAACACGCTCATTGGTGCACACTCACGCAGACGCGTGGATGAACCTACACACACACAACAAACAAACATACACACACAAACACACACATTCTCACAAACACACACATTCTCACAAACACACACATTCTCACAAACACACACAGGCCACCGCGGAGATCAATACCCACAATCCAAACACTTGGGGGATGTGGGGGAGGGGGGACGAACCTCGAGTCAACTTGTCTCATGTAGATAAAACAAGACTTGTTCGTGTTGTTGTTTATTACTTGAAGGTTGTAAGTAAACATTGGATTGAAATACTCCTCACATAACTGTCCAGTTCGTAAGTTATCATCAGTACATATAGGTGTTCCTGTGATATTTTGCAGCCTCAAACTTTTGTGACATTTAACATTATCACAAGTTTGCTTTTCGTCTTATAAAAACACACTTGAGAATACTTCATGTAACAAAATTTTACAAAACTTTATAAATGCAAATTATGATTTTTGTAACATTTCCTATCACATCTCTTGAAAGATCACGGTTTCAAATGAGGTTAGTTTAATTTAATAGCATTATTGCCGACCCACAGCGTAGCATACGCCGCATAATTGCCCAGAGATTGTGCAAAGGAAGGGGTAAAAAGAGAAAAGCAGCACGAAGAAATGAGAGCAACACGAGTGAACGAGGTTCAATCAACCGCAGTGAGCATGTCTCGAGAGCAACAATGGTTATGTTTGCTTGCTCATATCCTGCTTGCTTGCTCATGTCCTGCTTGCCTGCTCATGTCTTGCTTGCTTGCTCATGTCCTGCTTGCTTGCTCATGTCCTGGTTGCTTGCTCATGTCCTGCTTGCTTGCTCATGTCCTGCTTGATTGCTCATGTACTGCTTGCTTGCTCATGTCCTGCTTGTTTGCTGTCTTGCTTGCTTGCTTGCTCATGTCCTGCTTGCTTGCTCATGTCTTGCTTGTTTACTCATGTCCTGCTTGCTTGCTCATGTCTTGCTTGCTAGCTCATGTCTTGCTTGCTTGCTCATGTCTTGCTTGCTTGCTCATGTCTTGCTTGCTTGCTCATGTCTTGCTTGCTTGCTCATGTCTTGCTTGCTTGCTCATGTCCTGCTTGCTTGCTCATGTCTTGCTTGCTTGCTCATGTCTTGCTTGATTGCTCATGTCTTGCTTGTTTGCTCATGTCTTGCTTGTTTGATCAGGTCTTGCTTGCTCTAGTTTCTGGCGAATTATATATATATTAGATACGACTAGTGGCGCTGACTTGCTCATAGATTGTGCAAAGAAAAGGGATGGGGGGTACGGAAACAAACATCAATACGGATAAAAAAAACAACCCAGTAAACGAGTGGGGGAAGGATATCACCGACGCATTGTTGGTCTTAAGACTTGCACACTGCTGTTGTTGTTGCTACTTGACCCCTATCCAAACTTTTACTACAATCATTGCCAACCATAAACAGTCAGACAGATAGACAGAAAGAAATACACACACACACACACACACATATATATATATATATATATANTTTATCGATTTATTAATTGTAATCGTTAACTTTAAAAATTAACGATTAATTAATCGATAATATTGATTAAAGCTACAAATTGAAGATGTACGAAGTAACTAAAATAAGGAATTACATTTTATTTATTTTTTAAAAACTTACTTAATGACAGTTTTAAAAAAAGAACAATATTCTGAACAAAAATTTTTTTTTTAAATCTACACAAAAAAATTAATTAAAGTTATGCATACAATGGAAAAACTGCATATTAACAATGGAAAGTATTGCTGAGTTTCATTTCTCAAGTGTTATTTCAAGGCCTGTTACAGAAAGGTCAAATGAGTTTTAAAAAATTATATATTATATTACAATTACATTTATTAATTTTTTTTAAAGAATCAGGAATTGTAATTTACATGATACAAGTTTTAGTTTAACTGAATATTTTACTATAAAAATAAGTCAGTATACATTATTAAAACATAGTTATCAATAAAAAATAACGCAATTGCATTGAGGTTAAGGCACTTGGATGAACATTTCAAAATAAATTTAAAAATATAGAAGTAATACAGTTGTACAGATATTGCTTGATGATTAACAAAAACATGAAGATCATCTTTTTATCCCAACAATTCAAAAGTTATGAATTGCTTTCTAAAACTTCATAATCACGTTTTTTCACTATGTCGTTTTCCTTCATAATTTTTGCGCTAACTTTTAGTTGTTTTTTTAAAGTTCCCATAACTTAAGTATTTAATAATGAAAAATATATTATTGTAATTAGATATATTTAAAAATAATTTGTTCAATATAATGTAATGAATTAAAATTTTGTATTGTTAATTAAGTATTAAAAAAAGAGTTTCAGTTTTTATATCATTTTCCTTATAAAACAGCTTATTTTAAAGTTTATACTTTAAGATATTTTTAATATTTTAAATGGAGAATTCTGTACGAAAAAAAAATATTATTAATTATTAATTATTTATTAATGAATTGAAAAAAATTAAAACATTTTCTTTAATTTTAATCACTATTTTAAGGATTAAAATAATTTTAACCGACTAAAATACCGATTAATTGAGAAATTAATCGTTAATGTCCGCAGCCCTAATATATATATTTATATTTAGGTTAAACTTTCTGAAGTATCCATAACAGCAGTGTATTCTGATACACGGATCTCAGTAAACCGGTGTTCTCTGTTCAATTGTTTAGTGAAAAAAAATATTTCTTTACACTTAGTTTTGGGGCTGAATATATTATTAATATGCGGAAGACTTAAAACTAAAATAAATAAGCCTAAACATTTTTAAAGATGAGCGTAAGCGGTCGTTCGAAGCCGTAACCGTAAACACAAGTAATAGTCCAAGCAAACTTGTATTTAATATAATTTGTTTTCATTGGTTCATATAAGAAAATATGGCATAGCCTTATTATTCATTTGTTATAAACTAATACTAAGACAATGAATTTAATTATCATTACATTATTAGTATTAGTAGTAAATAGTATTAATGATTTGAATAAATTTCAAGGTAAAACGAGATAATGAATTAGAACTAGAGAAGAGTCAATGATTGGTTCATTTACATCAGTGGTTCCCAAACTTTTTTTGCCCGTGGACCCCTTTTATATTCAAAACTTGCCCACGGACTCCCAAGTGACAAAACGCTATATAAATGTATAACATACAAATTTACTAATTTAAAAAACAACATTTTGTTGAAGAATTATTTATTTAAATTTAATTTTTGTTTAATTTGTTTTTAAATGACTGGGATGAACTTGGTGAGATTTATATCCGGCTCAATTTTTGTGAGTAGCAAACACAAATCCTCATGAGCACTAGTATCTTGCAGGTTTCTTTTCTCTGTGACGAGGTTCATAACTGAACTGAATCAACAATCTACCAAATACGAAGACCGGAAAGTAGTCAACAACTTTGGAACAATAACCCATAATGCAGGATTTACAATGGGGATCTTTTTTTTTAAAATCAGAATTTGTGGTATCCTTGTACAAACATTGGTTTGAGTTCCTCAATAGATAATAATTCAATAATTTGCTCATGTACTAATATTCACTCATCTATGTCTTGGATCTTAGTTTGTCCCTGCGCAAAAGGGTTCAATACCCAGTCGGGAATATCCTAATGAAGAATGTCCTCAAATCTTTGGTTCAGGTCTGCATGCAGAGCCGCTATATGTCTTGACAGTAGGCAATCAAGTCAATGAATGACACAATGCACTGAACATACATTTGGTACAGCTTGTTTTAAGTGTGTCAGAAAGCCTGGGTATCTTCCTACCATTGCCGGAGCACCGTCAGTAGCAACATAAATGATACTAGGCAAGGTAAAGCTTTTTCATTGAAAAATCTTTTTTAATTCATTAAAGAACGCCTCACCTTTCGTATCAGTTTCCAAACATTTAGCAAACAACAGGTCTTGGTAAAATTGTTCTTGTTTTACAAAGTTTTACATAAGCTAAAAGTAAAGCATCATTTCCTGGTAAAGTGGACTCGGCAAGTTGTAGAGAATATTCAGATGTCTTTTTAGTACTCAAATAAAGAATTTTCA
>MUZC01001994.1:667889-685566 GCA_002072015.1 Radix auricularia | reverse complement strand
GTATGTAGTGACTATGGTAAACTGGTGTAGTATGTAGTGACTATGGTAAACTGTTGTGGTATGTAGTGACTATGGTAAACTGTTGTGGTATGTAGTGACTTTGGTAAACTGTTGTAGTATATAGTGACTATGGTAAACTGTTGTGGTATGTAGTGACTATGGTAAACTGTTGTAGTATGTAGTGACTATGGTAAACTGTTTTAGTATGTAGTGACTATGGTAAACAAGTGTAGATTGTAGTAAACTGGTTTAGAGTGTAATCAATTTAGTGGTGATCACCGTGACAGTGGTAAAGTCCTGAGGATAATTAGGGTTGCGTCCCCTTGTAAACCTCAACACTATAAGTATTTGAGACACGCGTAGTGTATAGTCTTAAAGTAAGTCAAAGCTTGTGACTAAATTAAATTTAGTCATTTGGATAAAGAGGTCATTGATATGTGTCTATAGAGGCACGTCTTCTTGGCCGGTGGATGCATAACGGTTTGTTCCAGATGAAATATGGACCCATCATACGGGATTTCTGACACTACTGGTCAGCATCTCTTCCTTCAAGGTCAAGGTCTTATCGTACTTACAATGATGTATGTCCGTCTCGTAATGCTGGCGTTTATAAAAAAAAACAATTGGTACACTCCAAATAATTGTAGCGATGTCGATGCTGCTACCGTGCTGACATTATTGGTCATGCTAGGGTTCGATTTAGTTGTTTAAATGTCATCGATGTTGTTATTAATACTATTAAAATGTCGCACAATTTGTTATTAATAACATAAATGTAAACAGTGAGTGTGAGGTTGTTTCCTCTCAATTACTCGTCAATAATTCTGATGCAAGTTAATTGTAGAAATCCCGATTTTTCTGTGTTGAATATCTACTCGACAAATGATAAAAAACAATACAATTCTGTTCAAACACAACGCTAACATATGCCTTTAGGGAGATAGAGAGAGGGAGAGAGACAGACAGACAGACTGAGAGAGAGAATGGGAGAAAGTGTGTGTGTGTGTGTGTGTGTGTGTGTGTGTGTGTGTGTGTGTGTGTGTGTGTGTGTGTGTGTGTGCGAGAGAGAGAGAGGGGGAGAGGGAGGGAGGGAGAGAGAGAGAGAGAGAGAGAAATCTGATCTTATCTAATCTATTCCATCGTTCACAGGCCACGGCAATCAGAGTTCCACACAATTCCAGCCACATTTGTTTTCCTCACTATTTGCCAGGTAGCCGTTCAGAATTGGCTGGACTCAGGGAGCAAAATCAAATCACTGCCTTCATGGAGATTCGAACCGGTGACTACCACCTGTACGTTAGCCGAGCGTGCATGCCACTTGACCACTGTAACAAATATTTCATGACTATAATTGTGCTATTTAGCGTCGTAAGATACATAAGTTTCTTCGGTCTACGAGTGTTTTCGTGAATTTTTTTTTTTTTTTTAAAGATTTTTTTCTGAAAATAACATTTGGAATTTTGGTTTCATGTTAAGTTCATTCATTATTTAACACGCACAAAATTGAAATTATTGGGTGAATATTATAAGGAAAGGAATACTCCCCGGGAAAACAATAGATTACCAATTAATAGCATTTTACATTCACAGATCGGGAATATATTTTTAAAAAGTATCGTCAATACGCATCGCACAGCGCAACAGAAAGTTTTGTTGTTGTGCTGTTGTTGTTTTTTTAAAATGTGGTTCAATATAATACGCACCACGACACTCTTGCACAAAAACTAACATGCTAGATAGAAATTAATAGAGATAATCTAAAAATTCATTAATATAATTACAGCACATTCGATCGATCTGAAATTTTGATACATAATTTTTATCATCGGCACGAGGCTACCTCCAAAATTTCAGCTCACCAGCATACGAAGAAGAGGGTTAAAAATCGATCCAAAGTTTTTTCGGCATTCAAACAAGCAGACACTTCAAGTTAATATAAAGGATTTAAAAAGAAATATTTTCCTAAGTTTTATTTTGAATTTTAATCGATGAATTAATGGAAACCCATTACAAAAATTAAAGATTAATCGATTAAAAATCATTAATTCCCACTGAGGAATTTAACGATTAATTAATTGATTGATCGTTAAAAATTTAAGCTATTAAAATTAATTTGATCGATTAAAATTCCAAGGACTCTGGCACACCAGTTAAGACTGCACCATCGTAAAGGTGTAATTAACAAATTTCCGAATTCCCATTATTCAAAATAGTAGAATAAAAGATTTTCAATTTTTAGATAGCTTATATGAGTAAAAAAAAAAAAAACACTTTATTTAGGCACCAGGCTCCAAATAAGTGTTATAAATATTTTTTTCGCCTGTTACAATCACAGAGGTGTACTCAAAAACTTCCGAAAATTTCATGCTTCTACCTACTCGGACAAAGAAGAATTAGTGGTTTTTAAATTTTATAAAGCCCATGTAAGGAAAAACGTATTTGGGCCGCAGGCCCATCATGAGCAGGAGTTTTAAATTTTTTCCTTGTAAATTTTCGTCGTGAGTGCCTCCTCAACAAATTTCCAAACTTTTATGCATCTACCGTCACCGAAAATTGGAGAATACGTGATGAGTCTGTTTTTATATCAGAACAAATACATTTGGGCCCCGGCCCCCAGGGGAGTGATTTATTTTTACTCCTCTTACCATTGCGGATATGTATTGCCCAACTTCCCAAAGTATCATGCTTCTACCTAAACGGGAAATACAAAAAATTAGTAATTTTCACTTTTTATATCGCTCATATGAAAAAGAAAACTACATTGCGCCCCGGCCCCTTTAGAGAGATAATTTAAATATGTTTTCATCCGTTACCATTGGAGATGTGAAATACAGCTCATTTAAGGAAAAAAATACATCTGGGCACACCAGCCCCACCCTGAGAGAGAACTTTAAAAGACTTTTTATCATTTTTTGTTGGGAGAGAGTGCTCAAAAACTTCCAAAAGTTTCATGTCTATACGTATACGGTAAATTTGAGAATTAGAGATAAGACGGTTTTTAATATGAGAAAAAAATACATTTTGGCCCTTAGCCCCCAAGAATGGGGATTCTAAAAATCGTTTTTGCAAATTAGCGTCGGTAGAGTGTACTTAACAACTTGCCAAACTTTCATGCTTCTACCTACACGGGAAATAGGAGAATTGGTGATTTTCAATTTTATATACCTCAAATTACGGGGGGGGGGGGGGGGGGGGGACGTTTTTTGGGCCCCCGGCCCCCATGAGTGGGAATTTTTGGAAAGATTGCCAATATTGTCGTGAGAGTATGCTCAATAATTTCCAAAAGTTTCATGATTTTACCTACACGGTACATTTGAGAATTAGTGATGAGTGAGTTTTTGATATAAAAAAAAACCTACATTTGGGCCCCAAGGAGTGGGAAGTTGAAAATTCTTTTTTTGCAAATTAGCGTTAGGAGTGTGTACTTAACAACTTCCCAAAGTTTCATTCTTCTACCGACACGGGAAATAGTCGAATGGGGGATTTTCAGTATTTATATAGCATATATTAGTTTAAAAAAAAAAAAAAAGAACTACATTAGGGCCCCCGGCTCCCAGTAAGTGATAATTTAAATATTTTTCACCTGTTAACACTGCGGGGTTGTACTCAACAATTTATAAAAAAGACATGCTTCCACCTAATCAAAAACCTGATTTTTCTTGAGACGTGATTGTATTTCGTTGGCTACATTTTGTTAATATAGCCCACTTAAGAAAAAGTACTTGATGTATATCCTTGCACTTGAAGAAAGTGTTGGTCACACACAAGCCTCGTGAGCAGCACAATTCCAGAAGCCTTTGTCCATTTTCATTTAACTTTCCTCTTCCAAATAGTCCAAGGCAGGTGGGTCAGGCTTCGTGGTCGCTCCCCACTCTAGCATTGAAATCTCCTAGGAGATAGATTGCCTCGTCTTTGTGGATGCCGGCTATTGCCTGGTCTAACGCTCCATAGAACTGGTCCTTCTCTTCCGGAGTTGAATAGAGTGTTGGGGCATACACACTAAGAATGTTTGCTGGGCCCGCAGTTGTTCTGAGTCTTAGAGTGAGGATCCTCTCCGTGCCTGATGACGGTGGTTCAATGGATGGTAGAAGAGTGTTTTTAACAGCGAAACCCACACCATGCTGTCTAGGTTCGTCTTTCGGTCTGCCTTGCCAGAAGAAGGTGTAATTAGCCTCTTTGAGTGAACCGTTGTCTGGGAGCCTGGTCTCCTGAAGGCATGCTATGTCAATCTTTAGCCTTTTAAGTTCTCTATCGATTATTCCTGTCTTCCGTGTGTCGTTTATGGACTGCAGATCATCAGTGATGCCGGGACACATAGTCCTCACGTTCCAGCTAGCGATTCGAAGAGCTGGGGTCTTCTTTTTCTTTTTTGTATTTCTTGGTGCAGGGCTTAGTGGCCCACTTGTTGAGTGGTACTCTAATCTCCACGCACCCAGTGGAGAAGGCAGGCCATGACGGGATAGCACCTATTTGACTGGGGGCTGCCCAGTTTGAGGCGGGCGGTAGCTGTCCAGTGAGACATTGGTAGTCTCTCCCACCGTCGGAAGCAGCCCCTGGCGCCTAGCTCTACGTCAATTGAGCTTTGGCTTATAACCGGTAACTGCTGCTTCCCGTGTTTTGTCGACACCTTGCGGCGACGCTGGAGTGTCCTCTCCAGAGGTGATGCAAGCCTGGGCGGGTATTATGGAGAATTAGCTGCTGCCCATACAGCATATCCCCCCTCTCCACGTCAATGGTGTAACCAAGGGAACGACTTGCGTCGATGCAGCTTGGCTGCCATTGGCGTCGCAGGAGCTGCCGGTATGTACATAAGTCTTATGTATAGACCGCCTGTAGGTGCTCCAATTCCTGATTTTCTTTCAGGGTTTACTCCCTTAGCCTTTCCCGCAAGGCAGGTATAGCCGCAAGGCAGCGGAGGATTTGTATTCGGAGTTTCCTTCTCCTAGATGAACTACCAGCCAAGGTTTTAACGAGCATCATCTACCCGTAGGGGTGCCAGAACCGGGGTTTGAACCCGTGACCGATTTTTATTTTTATTTTAGAATTGTTTTTGTACCGCAGCGCACTAACACTTTGACCACCGCGCCCCCNCCTACACCTGACAATTTGCATGCTTTAAAAACAGCTAAGTCACTTGCCCAAAAGGTTGCACGTAAATGTGTCAATACCTACTGGCTTAAGCTCTGTTCCAGTATACAATCAGCTGCAGACATGGGCAATGCAAAAGTCATGTACGAAAACATCAAAAAGGCAACGGGCCCCTTGACGTCAAAAGCTGCTCCCCTAAAGTCCAAAAATGGAGAAATTATTCAAGACCAGGCAGCACAGCTAAAACGGTGGGTTGAGCATTATCTGGAATTGTATTCAACAGTTACCACAGTCTCCAGCACCGCTCTAGATGACATCCCAGATATGCCACTCATGGAAGAACTTGATGTCGTGCCCACACAGGAAGAGCTGAGCAAAGCAATTGACAGTCTAGCTTGTGGAAAAGCGCCTGGGAATGATGGAATACCACCAGAGGTTCTAAAGAGTGGCAAGACAGCTTTACTCCAACCATTGCACGAGATTCTGTCCCTCTGCTGGGAACAGGGCTACATCCCCCAAGACCTAAAGGATGCAAATATAGTGACACTATATAAAAACAAAGGTGATAGGAGTGATTGCAATAATTATCGCGGCATTTCACTCCTTAGTATTGTAGGAAAGACCTTTGCCCGCGTTATACTAAAACGTTTACAAAGCCTAGCATCCCGCGTCTATCCAGAATCTCAGTGTGGTTTCCGGTCCGGTCGGTCTACCATAGACATGGTGTTCTCCATACGACAGCTCCAGGAAAAATGCAGAGAGCAGCAGATGCCACTATACATTGCATTTGTGGACCTTACAAAAGCCTTCGACTTCGTCAGTCGCAACGGGCTATTCCAAATACTGGCAAAAATTGGATGTTCCCCTCACCTACTTGCCATCATCAGACAGTTCCATGAAAATATGCTTGGCACAGTACAGTTCGATGGAGCTAAGTCAGAGGCCTTCCCTGTCAGCAGCGGAGTTAAACAAGGTTGTGTACTCGCACCAACACTCTTCGCAATATTCTTCTCTGTACTTCTTCGATACGCATTCAAGGATAGCAGTGAGGGAATCTGGTTACATACCAGAGCTGATGGAGGACTTTTCAACACTGCCCGCCTCCGAGCCAAGACCAAAACGACGGATGTCCTAATTCGAGAGCTACTATTTGCGGATGATGCGGCACTAACAGCACATACAGAATCTGGTTTGCAACAACTCGTGTCAAGCTTCTCCAATGCCTGCAAAGAATTTGGTCTGCAAATCAGCTTGAAAAAGACAAACATCATGGCCCAAGACACTCGACCTCCTCCTACCATAAATATCGATAATGAAAACTTGGAGGTTGTGGACAGCTTCACCTACTTGGGATCCAAGGTCTCCAATACACTGTCCATTGAAGAAGAAATAAACAGCAGAATTGGCAAGGCAGCCGCAACAATGGCTAAACTAAATAAGCGGGTCTGGCAAAACACCAAGCTAACGGAGAAAACCAAACTGTGCGTCTATCGAGCCTGTGTCATCAGTACACTACTATACGGGAGCGAGACATGGACCGCTTATACATCACAAGAGCGTAAGCTTAACAGCTTCCATTTGAGATGCTTGCGCCGCATCCTTGGTATTAAATGGCAAGAAAAAGTGCCTAATAGTGAGGTACTAACGCGTGCCAATACCCAAAGCATGTTCTCAATTCTTAGTGAAAGACGCCTGAGGTGGCTAGGACATGTCAAAAGAATGAGCCCCGGCCGCATCCCGAAGGACCTCCTATATGGTGAACTTGCTTCAGGAAAGAGGAAAACAGGTCGCCCACGCTTGCGATTTAAAGATGTCTGTCAAAGGGACATGAAAGCAGCCAAAATACATACAAGTGGCTGGGAGTGTAAGGCAGAAGACCGATCTACGTGGCGCACAGTTGTCAAAGAGGGCGTCATAGTAGCCGAGGAGCGAAGAATGGAGGAGGCTGCAGACAGAAGAGCTAGGAGAAAGGCCAAAACATTTGGAAGCACAGAACTCGTGTGTAAAAACTGTGGCAAAGTCTGTCACTCAGGGATAGGACTGCACAGTCACTCGAGGAAATGCAACCCAACCCAACGGTGATGCACCATCGTCTCGCGAGACGGAAGGATGCCGGAATTAAGAAAAAGTACATTTGGACCCCCGGCACCACATAAGTGAGAACTGTATTTATTTATTTTTGTGCCATTATTGCCAGGAGAGTAATTTCCAAAAGTTTCATGTTTTTACGACACGGTACATTGGAGAGTTAGTGATGAGTTTGTTTCTAATATAAGAAAAAAAAACATTTGGGCCCCCGGCCCCCAATGAGTGGGAAGTTTGAAATTCTTTTTCGCAAATTAGCGTTAGGAGAGTGTACTTAACAACTTCCCAATGTTTCATTCTTCTACCTACACGGAAAATAGTAGAATGTGTGATTTTCAGTATTTATATAGCGTATATTAGTAAAAAAAAAACAACAAAAAAAAAACTACATTTGGGCCCCCGGCTCCCCATGAGTGAGAAGTTTAAAATTGTTTATCCCAAAATATAGTCGGGGTAGCGTACTTAACAACTTGCCAAAGTTTTATGCTTCTACCTATCCGTAAAATAGGATAATTAGGGATTTTTAGTTTTTATATATAGTTCATATAAGGGAAACAACTAAATTTGGGCCCCCAGAAAGAGGTAATTTAATATCTGCCTGTTACCATTGCAGAAGAGTACTCAACAGTTTCCTAAAATTTCATTCTTCTGCCTCCTCGAGAAATAGAAAAGTTGTTGATTTTCATTTTTTATATAGCTCAAAAAAGGGGGAAAAGTTTTTGGGCCCCCGGCGCCCATGAGTGTGAATTTATGGAACGAAACCTATTTAAGAACCATCCCCATATAATTGTGTGTACGTTTACCAAATTTCACTTTACTGGGTTGTCTGGATCTTGAGTTATTAGGGAACAGACAGACAGACAGACAGACAGACGGACAACAAATGAGTCTTATATATATACTAGCAATTTGCCCGCGCTTTGCTACGGGAAGATTGAGTATTAGTGATAAGTGAGTGAGTGCATAAAAAACTATATTTTGGCCCCCAGCGCCACCCAGGAATAATTTAAATATTATTTCACCTGCTGCCATCGTGGAAGTGTATTTAAAAAATCCCAAATGTTTTATGCGTTACCTATTTGGGAAATAGGAAAAATAGTGCTTTTCATTTTGTATATAGAGTTCCAGCACATATTTGGAAAAAACACGTGTTTGAGGTCCCGGCCCCAATGAGTGTGAATTTTAGAATTATATTACGCTAATTTTTTGTCGCGAAAGGATACCCCATAACTTCCTAAAGTTTTATGCTTCTACCTACATAGGGAATGGGAGAATTAGGGATTTTTAATTTCTATAAAGTTAATATTAGGGAAAATCTACATTTTGGCCTCCCAGCCCACAGTAAAGAATGTTTTAAATAATTGTTCACCTGCTACCATCGTGGAAGTGTAGTTAACAAACCCCCAAAGTTTCATGCCTTTGCCTATTTGGAAAATAGGAGAATTATTGATTTTCAAATTTTTATAGCACGTATAAGGAAAAAAACACTTTTTCCAGGCCCTCATGAGCGTGCATTTAAAAATTATTCTATGCCAATTTTCGTCGTTTTGGGGGTACCCAACAACTTGCTGAAGTTTTATATTTTAACCTATACGATGAATTGTGGAATTTGTGATGAGTCGGTTTTCAGTATAAGAAAAAATTATATTTAGGCCCCCGGCCCCCTGTGAGTGGAAATTTATCATTCTCTTTCGCCAAATTTCATCTGGAGATTGTACTCAACAACTTCCCAAAGTTTTATGCTTCTACCTAAATGGAGAATGGGGGAATTAGTTATGTGTAGTTTTTATATAGTTTATATTAGAAAAGAAACTACATTTGGCCCCCCGGCCCCCAGTAAGAGATATTTTAAAATATGTTTTCATCTGCTACCATCGTGAAAGTGTAATTATCAATTCCCCAATGTTTCATGAGTCTACCTACTCGAGAAATAAGAGAATCAGTGATTTTCCATTTTTATAAATCTCATATAAGAAAAAAATACGTTTTTGGGGTCCCGGCCCCCATGAGTGTGTATTTCAAAATTCTTTTACACCAACATTTGTCCTGAGAGGGTACTTAACAATTACCCAAAGTTTCATGCTCCTACCTACACGGAAAATTGGAGAATTTGTGATAAGTTGTTTTTTTAATATAAGAAAAAATATAATTGGGCCCCCGGTACCCAATTAAAGGGAATTCTAACATTCTTTTTTGCCAATTGTCGGGAGCTTGTACTCAAAAAATGTCAAAAGTTTCATGCTTCTACCTACATGGGAAATAGGAGAATTAGTGATTTTCAATTTTTGTATAGCTCATATAAAGAAAAAATGTTTTGGGGGCCCCGGCGCCCATTAGTGGGAAGTATAACATTCTCTTTTGCCAATTATCATCGGAAGCATGTACTTAAAAAATTTACAAAGTTTTATGCTTCAAACTATACGGGAAACAGGAGAATTATTGATTTGCAATTTGTAAATACCTCATATAAGGGGAGTAATTTTTTATGGGGCCCCATTTTTTTGGGGCTCCCTTACCTCTATGAGTGGGCATTTAACTTTCTTCTTCGCCAATTATCATCGGGAGATTAAACTCAACAACTTCCTAAAGTTTCATGCTCTCCACCTACATGGTGAATGAAATGATTTTTAGTTTTTAAATTTGGGCCCCCAGTCCCCCTGTAAGAGAAATTTTAAAAATTATTTCACCTGTTAGCATCGTGAAAGTGTATTTATAAACTCCCCAACATTTGATGAGTCTACCTACTCGGAAAATAGGAGAATTGGTGATTTTCAATGTTTATATAGCTCATTTAATGAAAAAATCGTTTTCGGGGCCCCAGCCCCCATGAGTGGGAAATTTAATATTCTCTTTTGCCAATTATCGTTGGAAGCATGTACTAAAAACATTTTTTAAGTTTCATGCTTCTACCTACACGGGAAATAGATGAAGTATTGATTTTTAATTAGCATATAGCTTATATAAGGAGAAAAACAGTTTTGGGGCCCCGGCCCCCATACTTGTGAATTTCAAAATTCTTTTTCGCCATCTTTTGTCGTAAGAGTGTCTCCAACAACTTCTTAAAGTTTCATGCTTCTACCTATTCGGGAAGTTGGAGAATTAGTGATATAGGCAAAAAAAAGTTTTTGGGCCCCCGGCCCCACATGAGTGAGATTTTCAAAATTCTTTTTCGCCAATTTTCGTAGTCAAAGGGTACCCAACAACTTCCCAAAGTTTCATGCTTCTACCTACACGGGAAGTTGGAGAATTAGTGATGAATCAGTGAGTCAGTCAGTCAGTGAGTGAGTGAGGGCTTTCCCTTTTATTAGTATAGATACTAGGGTATTACCCGTCATAAAATGACGGAAGTTTTAAAAATAAATATATTTCAGATACAATCTCTTTATTTTGAACAATGATCATCAGAAAAAGAAAGTCAATACATTTAATATAAATATTACTGTATGTATGTATGTTTGTCCTTTATAGCTCACTAAACCCTTTATTCGATCACGATGGCCCTTAGTGTCAATTTTTGCTTACACGAGCTTTAAAAATAGTTTAAGAGTTAGCTACTGTGAAAATAAAAGCTATGAAGAAGGGGCCGTTTTTTTCCCTTTGTTTCCTCAAGCCGCTTGGACTCCCCAGTCCACCCCTGACATCCTTTATATTAACTCGTGGCGTCTGTTTGATTGATGCTTTGATAGTTTGAGTGCCGAAAAAGCTTTGGATCGATTTTTAACCAACTTTCCCGTGTGCTAGCGAGCTGAAATTTTGCCGGCAAACTCGTGCCGCCGATAAAGATGACCTTTCAAAATTTTAGATCGATCGAATGTACTGTAATCAAATTAATGATTTTTTAGATTGTCTCTATTTATCTCTATGTAGCATGTTAATTTTTGTGTCGCTGTGCGTATTATTATTTTAAACAACGTTTTTATATTCTCCTGTTACGCTGTGTGGTGTGTATTATATTGACGTTACTTTAAATAAAATATATTCTCGATCTGTAAATTTAAATGCTTGTAATTGCAAGTCAGTCTCGCGGTGCGCACTATATTAAATATGTTTTTAGAGCTATTTTCCCATGATCAAATCGAGCTGAAACTTAACTGGCAGACTGTAGTGGGTTTTTTTTATTCCTATAAATCCTGTATATATGAGATATAACTACAATTATGGATTTTTGAGTTGTCGTGCGATGCGTATTATAATGCACATACTTTTAGTTATGTCTCGTTAATAAAGGATTTATAGTAAAAACATAAAATTAAAAATAAACTCAGCTTGTGAGGCGAGTAAAGTTTAAGTTTAAAATTAATTTACGAATAGCACTAGCGCATATCTTTTTTAATGTGAAATATTACTGTAATTAATGTTAGTTTGAAACTATGAGACATACTGAGGAGCGAAGGATGGAGGAGGCTACAGACAGAAGAGCGAGGAGAAAGGCCAAAACATTGGGAAGCACAGATAATAGTTGTGGTAAAGACTGTCACTCAAGGATAGGACTGCTCAGCCACACGAGGAAATGCAACCCAATCAAACAGGAATACACCATCGTTTTGCGATGCCTTGCACATTTTTCAGGTTTGTAGCTTAGAGCCACATTTGCTGGGATCATATTCAAACATATTTATAAACATTCACATTGATTTGTTCATTATAGAGCTCAAAAGGACAGCACCCGTAAGGGCATCAGCCGTAAGGACATCACCCGTAAGGGCATCCCTCGTTAGGGGATAACCCGTCATGACATCCTCCGTTAGGGCATCACCGTAAGGGCATCACCCGTAAGGGCATCACCCGTAAGGGCATCACCCGTAAGGGCATCACCCGTAAGGGCATCACTCGTAAGGGCATAACCCGTCAGGACATCCCCCGCTAGGGCATCACCCGTAAGGACATCATCCATTAGGGCATCACCCGTTAGGGCATCACCGTAAGAACATCATCCATTAGGGCATCACCCGTTAGGGCATCACCCGTAAAGACATCATCCATTAGGGCATCACCCGTTAGGGCATAACCCGTCAGGACATCCCCCGTTAGGGCATAACCCGTAAAGACATCACCCGTAAGGGCATCACCCGTAAGGGCAACACCCTTAAGAGCATAACCCGTAAGGGCGAAACCCTTAAGAGCATAACCCGTAAGGGCAACACCCTTAAGAGCATAACCCGTAAGGGCAACACCCTTAAGAGCATAACCCGTAAGGGTAACACCCTTAAGAGCATAACCCGTAAGGGCAACACCCTTAAGAGCATAACCCATAAGAGCAACACCCTTAAGAGCATAACCCGTAAGGGCATAACCCGTAAGGGCATAACCCATAAGGGCATAACCCGTAAGGGCAACACCCGTAAAGGCAACACCCTTAAGAGCAGAACTCAAAATTGTAAAGACATAGAGGCTGCCCCGGGCATCATTCTATAGCAGCGGGGTGCCCCAAAACATGAATAAATTTGAGATATACTGAATATAGCAACGGAGTGCCCCAAGACATGAATAAATTTGAGAGATACTCAATGTATGAAAATTCTTAAATGACCTCAACCATAATTAATAATAGTTGTAATTTTCATGATCTTCTGTTCTATCCAGGAACCTGTAAAATGTATGGCGCTTCTTCTCCCCAAGTAGATTTAGTCAATTTTTTTTTTTTCAGTTTAAAAATTGAATTCTCAACCATTACACATCCGTAGTATTCTAACTACTAAGTCCTGCAATACTGCACTTTTCAAAATGTATATTCAAAATTAATGCAACTACAATTCTGTTAATGCTTAACATAGCATAAATGTGACGGACTGACAGGAATAAAACGAAGTGATATTTTTAAATCCTGTATATTAACTTTGTGGTGTCTGAGCCGGACGACCGACCCTGCCGAAAAAACTTTGGATCGATTTTTAAGCCACTTTCTCGTAAGCTTGCGAGCTGAAATTTTGCAGGCAGACTCATGCCAATGATCAAAATCATGTATCAAAATTATTAATCGATCGAATGGACAGTGATTGAATGATTGAATTTTAAAATTATTTTATTTATCTCTTTATATCATGTTAATTTTTTTGAGATTAGAGTGTTGTGGTGCGTAATGTGTTCAACAACCTTTCATGTCGCACAATAAGGTGCGCATTACATTAAAAAAAACTCTTTTTGAAATTATATTCATGATTGGTGCGCACTATATTAAACACGTTTTAAGAGACATAACAAGAATTTTGTATTTTCGGATTGTTTTACTCTGCGTTTTAAAATGAACATCCTTATAGTTTTGTCTCGTATACAAAGGATTTATTGTGAAAAACTTAGGTTTTTACGGGTTTAAAAAAAATGTATTAATACTTTTGACGCCAATTAGTCTATTTAGAAAGTGCAAGTGATATGTCGGGTTGGGGTGTTAAAATGTTTATGCGATTTTCAAATAAAAGCTGAATATGGGAAGTAATAAAGTAAAATTAAATACAATTTTAGAATAGCTTTGTTAATTCCCTGTGAACATGGCTACGATTGCAGATGTCTGCGCAGTATCAGTCAGTATTAGTCTTTAACACTACTTGTTAATTTAACGGTGGTTAAAAACATAACATTTTTATTGCTGTTTGCATGAGTTACATTAATTATTTTACCTGACACTGAGAAGACTTGTATATTCTTACCTGCAAATTAAATTCGAAAATATTATTAACGGATGCCTTGCAATCTAAAACATAATATAATCGTATTTCTTTTAGAATTTTCTGTCTTCTGTTAAAACCTATATTCAAAAAAGCTATAGACCGTAGACTTTTAGTTACACTGCTATTTGAAAGTAGTTACAATCATAAATGCGATAGTTTCCCTCATCTTCTTCTTCGTTCTCAATATTGAATATTGGGTTTTGCGTGTCACGAGTTTTGCGCCAATTGACCCGTGGTCTCCGACTTCTTGAACTTGAACTATCCCTTAACCCGACGCTGGGTCGTTGGGGCACCATTTTGAGCTGCGCACTAACTCATGCCAAGTCCGACTTCAGCCTGCTGTATTTTCTGGATTTGCTTCCATAGCCTTTGTTCACCCAAGACCATCTGCAAGGCAGCAGTTGTTTTTGGCAAGTGATGCAGCGTTCACATGTTCCACGCATTGCCCCGCCGCTTTGGGGCTGGGTGGAACTCGAGGACGCCCTGGGCCCCGGGAGCAAGTCCATGGCTTACCATGGATTCAAACTCGTGACCATCGAAACGACAGTCGAGCACGCTTGCCACTCGACCACCGCGGCACCCCTCATCTAGATCTGCAGTTACTATAATCTACAACGACAACAGTTGCTTGTTTTATAACATCAACAGACATAGAAACAATTAATCTAACTGCAACTATAACTGCTAATAAATAACAAATGTTATTTCTAAATAAAACAAAATTTTCACAGCAGATAATTGTACTTAAAAATAACGCGAGCACTGTTGGTAGGTACCTAATGAACAGAACAAGCTTGAGAATAATAACTACTACTCCAACTGTAACTACAACTTCATCTACGACCAGTGGCGTAGCAAAGGGGGGGGGGAAGTGGAGGCAAAGGCTCGGGCGGCACTTTGCCAGGGGCGGCAAATTCATGGTCTTTAATTAGTTTCTTATAAAAAAAATTATAAGAAAGTAAAGTTTTTTTATCGAAATAAAATAAAAACCAAATAAGAAATTAATATCGGAAATAAATGAAATATCCTAAGGAAGGTGAACTTTTCAAACCTCTAAACTTCAAACACCTTATTGGATATAAATTCTTCAAATACAAATGATACTGTACTGAAAAGAACTTTAGTGGTATGAGAATGTAACACTTAAGTAGTAGTAGCTTAAAGGATTCTTAAAATTTGACAGCCGCTCCTGTTGTAAAAGCAAAACTTATTGTACATGAAACACCAGCCAAGCTCGGGTGGCACATTGTGTGAATGGGGGGGGGGCGGCTAATTCCTCGATAATTACCTTATAAAATGAAAAGCGTTAAAATAAAATTTATTGAAATAAAATGAAAGCAAGATTTTTTTTTAAAAACAAAGAAATAAAGGGACTATAATATTTACGTGAACATTTCAAATGCCAGAACTTAAACTCCCTTATGAACTTTAAGTCTTCTGATACTAATACTACTGAAGTGGAAAACACGGAGGTTGAATTAGTGTACGAATATCACAATATAGTTCTGGTATAAATAATTGATTCAAGTTTGATTTTAAATTAAATAAACTACTGGAAAAAATTGTTGGCGAACTTACATGGTTTATTCTACCAAAAAATTATTTTTAACATTTTTTTTATTGTCTTTTGATTTGAAGCATCAACAAAAATAATGAACGAAATCGCTTTTTTAATAAAATTAAAACTTTTCATGCATATATCCAAAGGTAGCTACCCAGGAACAAGTGCTCAACATTTCCTAAGTTTTTTTTTTGAAATTCGAAAGGATCAGAAATAGGATTCAAAAAATCATTGAAAAAAAAAATTTCAAAAGACAGGGAAAAAAAACCAAAGTGGCTAGACGTTTTTTGTTATAATTTTTGGCATTCTGAAATCCTGGCAAAATTAAATGAGTATTTTTCGGTCACAGAGAGGACAATACAGTTGCAAATAAAAGCAATATTCCGGAATCAATGCATCTGCTTGCCAAGTACGATCGGGCTTTCCAATAACATTGAATGAATTTATAGGTTTTAAAAAAATATTATATAAAATTTTAAATGAGCTCATAAAAATTTAAGAGATATAGATCTTAAAAAATCAATATTGTTCTATTGTATACGATAGTTCATCATATATTTCACATCATCAAACAAGTTCAATTGTGTGATAAGAGCGATTGAAAATAAAGAAGTAGACATTGAAGACTTTTAAAAATATTTTATTGAAGTAAAAATGAACCCGCTTACATTTCTGAAATGATTTTAATAAATGATGATCTGAAAATAATAGACTGCAGAGGTTCCTCATGGCTGGAAAGTATACAGGATTTTAAGAAAGACGCAACAACATAAAATCCCACTGACAAATCTCGCTCAAACAGTTCATAAAATCTAATATGTTTACATGATAATCCAACTGAAACGAATTATCTATTTTAGTACTCCAGAACGCTGTTACGCATTCTTATTCATGCCCATAACCGTTTGTAATATATACTTACTTTACAAGCAAGGCTTCAAGACACGAAATGGTGAAATGGTACATCTATTATGAGATTGTTTTGAAAGCTATAGAAAAACTGACAGGGGCAGAAAAAAAAAGCTCATCAGACCAGAAGACTCATGAACATTGCTGGTTATAATTTTTTTTAAAAAAATTTCGAATCTATTAAAGTCAATGTCAAAGGTGCACACAAAAAAATGAATTTAAAGTGCTAGAAAAAATTCTAAGCAGAAAAGGCTCACATAGAAATCAATGGAATACATAAAGGATGCTTCGACATTTGATAAAATTTAATGTTGAGGCCTCATCCTTTTAATCAAATCTTCATGTCAAAATACCAGAGATCATATTTTTGGTGATATAAATATGTATCCATGTTATTTAGAAAAAAAAAACAGTTGAAAAGAAAGTTCTATTATGAGAATACTGAAGAAATTCATGTGAGATTTCGGCAGATATGTAGAATTTTGAAAACAGATACAATTTTCGCACACCAGACCATCTGCTGGACTTTGAAATGTTGCCTTTAAATTGGAGTATTAAAATGACACTGTCAGAAATAGACAATTTTACCCCACGAATAAAAAGAAAAAAATTAATGAATTAAAGACCAGTTGATTTATTAAAGTTTATTCAGATATTAAGGCTCCAAGTCACCGTGCCTAAATTAATAAAAAATAATTTGATCATTGCTTACAATAATCTTAAGTAATGCAAGGTCTTAAAATAGCTCCTCTAAAATAAAGTTAATGAAAATTAATTACAAGCAATAAGGATTATACCAAAATTTTCTAATCTATTGCTATTTCAATTTTTGCTATTTAGCATGGCAAGGCTGAAAACATTATTACACGAAAAAGGTTGCCATCAGGAAATACAGAAAAATTTATTTTGATTAAAGTAATAAAGATTTTCTTTTACCACTTAAAAAAAACATGTAAAGTGTCATTATTATTTTCTAATAAAAACTATTTTTTCTTTCGAGCGATAACATATTTCTTCGGAGGGGGGGGGGCGGCAAATTTTGGTTTTGCACCGGGCGGCACATACCCAAGGTACACCGCTGTCTACGACTGTAATTACATCTACAAATTCATCTATGATTGTAACTACATCTACGACTTCAAATACGACTGAAACTACATCTGCGACTTTAACTACGACTCTAACTACATCTACGACTTTAACTACGACTTTAACTACACCTACGACTATAACTACGACTCTAACTACACCTACGACTATGTTTCAAGCTACTGTAAACCACGACCTGTAACCATGACTACATTTGTATGTCAACTACACTTGTTCGAAAGGTCGATGTGACCGGCTGACTTGTAGCGTTACAGCTACC
>MUZC01001994.1:649314-663603 GCA_002072015.1 Radix auricularia | reverse complement strand
ACACACACACATGGTTGTGGACACAGTAGGTAAGAACAAACACACCTACATGGTTGTGGACACAGTAGGTAACAACAAACACACACACACATGGTTGTGGACACAGTGGGTAACAACAAACACACACCCACATGGTTGTGGACACAGTAGGTAACAACAAACACACCCACATGTTTGTGGACACAGTAGGTAACAACAAACACACCCACATGGTTGTGGACACAGTATGTAACAACAAACACACATCCACATGGTTGTGGACACAGTAGGTAACAACAAACACACACCCACATGGTTGTGGACACAGTAGGTAACAACAAACACACATCCACATGGTTGTGGATACAGTAGGTAACAACAAACACACATCCACATGGTTGTGGACACAGTAGGTAACAACAAACACACCCACATGTTTGTGGACACAGTAGGTAACAACAAACACACACACACACATGGTTGTGGACACAGTAGGTAACAAGAAACACACACACACATGGTTGTGGACACAGTAGGCAACAACAAACACACATCCACATGATTGTGGACACAGTAGGTAAAAACATCAGATTGTATTAGGCAGTAGTTGACCACAATGAAAGCACCGTTTTATAAACTTCACCATGATATGACGTATTTTGTCAAGAGTAACGACTTAAACTGGCGCAAGTTGCGGGCTTGAAATATACGCAATAACAATACAAAAGATTCATACACACACGTTTGGACTAATATTCCCTCTAAGCTGCGCGTCTGTGCAGAAATCTTACAGACGCCGCGCAGCAGTTTAGAATAACCGAGCACCAAATTCTGATATGGATAAGATAATATCTGTTTTTGTAAAGTGTAGAATTTCGCGCAAAAATTTATACTTTTCTGCTTTGCATTCAAATTTATAATTTTTGACACGGACCAAGGAACCTTAGATGGAACATTGGCTTGGACACACTTGCTTTATTAATTCGCCCCATATCTATGAGAATTCAGCTAATTCAAATAGAAACTATAAACATCGTGAGAAAATTGTCGCATTATGTCACATAGCTCCATACGGAAAGCTGTCACATTAGTTAGCGTAAAATAAGATAATATTTCAAAACGGATATTATTGTCACAAGTTGTCACATTATTTTTGTCATTGCTAAATAAAACAGTAACATCATTGTCATTGAAAAGATTTAGAGTATGTATTCTTTTTCTGTCACAGTACCATTATAAAGTCAAAACCTCAGTGTTGCTTCTCATATTTTTTGATCTGTCATTTCAGACCAGAAGACCGTCTATTGAACGTAACAGTAAACTAAGAGCACGCTTTCTGCTGTGTTCACTCTTTGCTTCGCTCAGCTTCAACGTTCTGTTTCTTATTCTTATCTTCAACCCCAAAGCCAACTTTGACGTTAGCTGTTACCTAAACAATGGCCTGGTCTTCAATTCTTCTATCCCGTGCCGTGAACCCGGAGCAGGTTCCTTACAACTCGAGAACAAGACGAGATCTCACGTGGAAATGTTACCACTGAGTACCACGATAACTGAAGGGTCCCCTGGCCTAATGCCCAGTTGTCCAACGCCCATTGAAACATGCCAGGTAGATTCTAAGGATCCAGGCGCCACAGGGTCATACGACAATGTATTTGAGGACCTCTCTACCACTGAAATAATGGCAGTCTACAGTTATTTGAAAGGGCCACTTGATATAAAGGCAAGGCATGATATTGGTAGACACATACTTAGACTTGAGAATTTGGGTGCTTGTGCGAATTATGCATTTGTATAAACACAGAACAGGTAGCGTGGTGACATGGTCATTGACAGAGTTACCAGTAACAGTTGTCACATGGTCAGTAATAGAGTTACTAGCAACAGTTGTCACATGGTCATTGACAGAGTTACCAGTAACAGTTATCACAAGGCAATTGATAGAGTTACCAATAACAGTTGTCACATGGTCATTGACAGAGTTACCAATAACAGTTGTCACGTTGTGTCTGACGTGGTCATTAGTTATACACGTTTGTTCAGACTTAGCGTTACTTATTGAAGACCTTCCACGATTTGTATTTGAATCTGGCATTCAACTCAGTAATTGATTTTTTTAAAAATAGCTTCCAAAAGATCTCACTAAAAGAAACCTTGTAACAAACTGCTAGCCTAATATAAGATGAAAATTCTCAGTAATTATTTGTTTATTTGCTATTTTGGGGAATTTTTAAATTAGTATATAATTTCACTATCTATTGATTAACTGCTAGTTCCCCAGTCTAATAACGATTAAACTACCGACAACATACTATCTCATAAAGCTCAACAACAAGAAATCCAACAGTATCTATAGAATCGAACTCCAGATTCCCAGCAAGTCTGAGGTCCTCAACTTCCTAGACGGCAAAGGCGCGAAACCGCCCAGAGAGGCTCGGGTTATAGTGGTACATCCGGGTTTACAACCACCAGTTGTAGCCGAGTACATCGTTGGGCCACTGCCGACACCAACGTATTACCGGCCTAATCCACGACGTGAGAGAAACAGTGTCCCTTACAGGTAAGTTAATTGTGTAGTGGTAGGTCGTTACAGGTAACTTACAGGTAAGTTAATTGTGTAGTGGTAGGTCGTTACAGGTAACTTACAGGTAAGTTAATGTGTAGTGGTAGGTCATCATGTAACTTACAGGTAAGTTAATGTGTAGTGGTAGGTCATCATGTAACTTACAGGTAAGTTAATGTGTAGTGGTAGGTCGTTACATGTAACTTACAGGTAAGTTAATGTGTAGTGGTAGGTCGTTACATGCATCTTGCAGGTAATATTATACTTGTTGTTAAAAACATGTATTTTTTTCTGAAACTCTCTAACCTAGGCTACATCAATCTATTTACTTTGTTACATCAAAATATATTTAAAAATATTATCTCTGATACCCTATAAACTTGGTTACATCAAGCTATATTAAAAATATTCTCTCTGATACCCTATAAACTTTGTTACATCAAGCTATATTTAAAAATATTCTCTCTGATACCCTATAAACTTGATTGCATCAAGCTATATTAAAAAATATGATCTCTGATACCCTATAAACTTGGTTACATCAAGCTATATTAAAAATATTATCTCTGATACCCTCTGACCCAGATTTCATCCCACTTATGGTATCGAGGAAGCGTTTGACGCACTCTTCAAAGAGCTGGTGAATGAAGACCTTCGGAACATCATCAGCGAGAGTTATGGCGCGTTTTTTAGTGACTGTGATGACACCTGTCTCATGATGCTGCCACAGAAGACAAGCTCCGCCTACTCGGACCACACTTTAGTTGTCCTGTCAGTCATGTACAAAACTGACTTTGTGACCATCAACCCAGTGGACATGATGTTTGTCATGAAAGAAACAGATGCAGGTAACGGCTGAGGGAAATTCGTGAAAGGCATGTTATAAGTCAATCTAAATTTGTGAAAGACATGTTATAAGTCAATCTAAATTTGTGAAAGTCATGCTATAAGTCAATCTAAATTTGTGAAAGACATGTTATAAGTCAATCTAAATTTGTGAAAGACATGTTATACGTCAATCTAAATTTGTGAAAGACATGTTATAAGTCAATCCAAATTTGTGAAAGACATGTTATAAGTCAATCTAAATTTGTGAAAGACATGCTATAAGTCAATCTAAATTTGTGAAAGGCATGTTATAAGTCAATCTAAATTTGTGAAAGACATGCTATAAGTCAATCCAAATTTGTGAAAGACATGTTATAAGTCAATCTAAATTTGTGAAAGACATGCTATAAGTCAATCTAAATTTGTGAAAGGCATGTTATAAGTCAATCTAAATTTGTGAAAGGCATGTTATAAGTCAATCTAAATTCCACACATTCTAAAAGTGAACAAATATATTTTAGAATCGGGAGAAATAAATTTTGTAGTCTCATTTCCTTGCAATCCCCTACTCCCACGATCGCCCCCCCCCCACCAGAAATGGCTTTCCTTTTCCTTGAGGGCATTCCCAGATTGACCTTTAGAGGGAGATTTAATTTCGAAGCAAGGGTTACTTTTTGGGGGTTTAAATAACTTTCAAAGACCAGATTTGCCATTGAGAGAACAGTGATCACACTGAAGATATAAACATCGAACTCTTAGGGCCCAGACCCAGATATCATCTTTTTAAAGCGCAGACCATACTGTGGTCATCCTGAAGATATCTTATGTGTTACAGATGCTCCTTCTATACAGAAGATAATTGAGTCCTACGCTAATCTATGGTTTGTATCTAGTCCTACATTCTTGTAAGGGTTTTAAATATTGGTAAAGTGTTGTCTTTCCTGGTTTCTTCAGGCAACCCATGCCAAGCCCGAATTACATCAACACCAAAATCTTAGGGCCCTGACCCAAATATCTGACGCAAGATAAGACATATTCTATCAATGCTGTATTGTTTAACACATAATTTTTCTCTCTTAATTTTCCATTTCAAAGTTGTTGTTTTTTTTTTTTAATAAAAATATTTAAAACTGAGATTCATTGAAAGAAAAACTTTTTTTTTTAAAATTACATTTTCGTAACATTTTATTGATATTAAAGCATCATTTCTAAAACTTTTTAAATTTGTAACAGTTGTTTAGTAAAAAATAAAATGAAAAATTTATGTGGAGGTATCCTATCTTATCTGTTTACAGACAGTTCTTCTATACAAAAGATTATTGCGTCCTACGCTTATCCATGGTTTGTGTTTAGTCCCGCATTCTTATTAGAGTTTGAAATGATGATAAAGTCTTGGCTAAAATGTGTTGAGGTAAAACCAATACGTGTCGGTGTAGTATGTAGTAGAGTTGTGTTGTTTTTTTCTGCGCTGGTCAGTCTATTTGTAAGACCCTCTTAATCCTCCGCTCCCACACAGGCAGCCTCGAGTTCAAAGTTGACTCCATGTTCTACGCTGGACGCTACTTTCCTAGCGTAAGTCAGTTTATCCAAGCCTACAAAAACAATGAATTTCTAAAGACAAAAAGGAGCCCCCCAAAGCCTGCAGCGCAAGAGACGTCACTTCCTGGAACCATGCATCTGAGGGGTCGGAAGTTCCCTAACAATTATCAGCCGGGTCCTAAGCAGTTTGAACCAGCTGGGAGGCGGTACAGGTAACTATAGCAACAATAGTTTAAAATGGAGATCTTAAGTTTATTCAGGTTTCCCATTCATGTCACTTGCCAATACACCCTTAGCAGAACGTAGGACGCAATAATTTTCTGTATAGAAAAAGCGTCAAAACAGATCAAACAAGACAAATTTCTCGTATCATGTTCCTCATAACGTGTTTCTATTCTACTAATGTACCCAACGCTTTCAAAGAACACCAAAAAACAAGACGTTTTAGTAACATAATTTCAGTTGTTTTAAATTTTTTAAATGACATGCTGTTTATTAAACAGCCATCAGTTTAATTGCATAAAATACATTGACCTTATATCGTGTAATTTGTTTGTTACACAGGGTGAGCAACCAACACGTTGAGTACATGGAGTGGAGCTTCAATGTTCGCATCTCAACTCTCTCTGGTCCCCAGGTCTGGGACGTGCGCTGGGCAGGGGAGAGAATTGCTTATGAAATCAGTCTACAAGACGTAGGAGTTATCTACGCTGGAGCCAATCCAACCACATTTTATCAGCATTTATCTGACAGCGCCTTTGGCCTTGGAGATAAGGTATAACGTGACAGATGATAATCCCAATTACATTTCGAGAAATCACATTAAAGAAGAAGTTAGAAAAATAATGTATACATTTAATTAAGAAATGCCTGCAAACTCACTTCAAACATTCCACCAAAAATCGTTTCAAAGATCCCTTCACGATAAACTGTATGGTGGACTGAACCAAATAACAACCACAGCGCAGTTCATCACAGATATATGGTTTGTGGTCTAAATCCTCCTTCAAAAGATTTTGAGAAAAAAGAAGAAAAGAAGAAGTTTCCAAGATAAGACAACCACTCTCTCGAGTGAGATGTTAAAAGTTGCCCCTCTGTTTTCTCTTATTTAGCTACATGTATTCTCCCGTAGGCTTACGGCTTGATGCCTGGTGTGGACTGTCCAGAACATGCAACATTCTTACCCCAGACCTTGTATGATGACTACACGGGACGGCCCAGGACAGTGGACAACGCTTTCTGTGTGTTTGAACACAATTCTGGGGTCCCCCTTAGACGTCACAGCTCCCAAGAAAACGTCACTAGCCAGTAAATAGATTTCAACTTGATGTTAGTTTAGTGTTTAGTTAATACATTTAAACTTGGTTATTAGTTTAGTCTTTAGTTAATATATTTAGACTTGGTTTTAGTTTAGTCTTTAGTTAATATATTTAGACTTGGTTTTAGTTTAGTCTTTAGTTAATACATTTATACTTGGTGTTAGTTTAGTCTTTAGTTAATATATTTAAACTTAAACTTGGTTATTAGTTTAGTCTTTAGTTAATACATTTAAACTTGGTTTTAGTTTATTATTTAGTTAATACATTTATACTTGGTTTTAGTTTAGTCTTTAGTTATTACATTTAATTTTGGTTATTAGTTTAGTCTTTAGTTAATACATTTAAACTTAAACTTGGTTATTAGTTTAGTCTTTAGTTAATACATTTATACTTGGTTTTAGTTTAGTCTTTAGTTAATACATTTATACTTGGTTTTAGTTTAGTCTTTAGTTAATACATTTAAACTTGGTTTTTGTTTAGTCTTCAAATTAAGCCACGAGGGATAAAATTATTTACTTTAATTGGCATATTGTTACAGAATGGACCTGATATGCGACATACCAAGCCATACCTTCAAATCTACAAGAATTTCAGAAACAGTGGTCAAATTACTTATTAAAGGGACTTTTGAAATACTGGGGCTCACTTAATACGGGACTGTATTGGGACAATTACCTAACTAGTAATGAATTATTTAATGTACCAATAACTAACGCTTGAGAAGCCTCTATGAGGCACTGATAGCAGTGATAGCTGTTTCACTAATTCCTAGACCTATAAGGAGGTTTCTGATATTTTACTCACAAGGAGCCCCAGGTGCGCTGTGACTTTTAATGTGTCTTCTTATATTCCATGAACTGTAATGTGTCTTATTATGTTCCAGGAACTGTAATGTGTCTTGTTATGTTTCAGGAACTGTAATGTATCTTTTTATTTTCCAGGAACTGTAATGTGTCTTGTTGTGTTCAAGGAACTGTAATGTGTCTTATTATGTTCCAGGAACTGTAATGTGTCTTGTTATGTTCCAGGAACTGTAATGTGTCTTATTATGTTCCAGGAACTGTAATGTGTCTTGTTATGTTCCAATATGTTGTCTTGTTATGTTCCAGGAACTGTAATGTATCTTGTTATGTTCCAGGAACTGTAATGTGTCTTGTTATGTTCCAGGAACTGTAATGTATCTTGTTATGTTCCAGGAACTGTAATGTGTCTTGTTATGTTCCAGGAACTATAAGGTGTCTTGTTATGTTTCAGGAACTATAAGGTGTCTTGTTATGTTCCAGGAACTATAAGGTGTCTTGTTATGTTTCAGGAACTATAAGGTGTTTTGCTATGTTCCAGGAACTATAAGGTGTCTTGCTATGTTCCAGGAACTATAAGGTGTCTTGCTATGTTCCAGGAACCATAAGGTGTCTTGCTATGTTCCAGGAACTATGACATGTCTTGTTATGTTCCAGGAACTATGACATGTCTTGTTATATTCCAGGAACCACAACGTGTCTCGTTATGTTCCAGGAAATATATTGTGTCTGTTTATGTTCCAGGAACTATGGTGGGTTGACGGATCACGTGCTCATAGTCCGGACTATCATTGTTGAGTTTAACTACGACTACATCTTTGACTTTGTCTTCCATCAAAACGGAGCCGTTGAGATCGTTTCATACGCCACTGGTTACATTATGTCTCAGGTCTACCACGGAGCAGAGGCGTCGTTTGGGTTTAGGTGAGGGTCTTCATGTGAATTTAATAGACAATGTGTGTGTTAGCACTTGTGCTGTCTTCGTGGATGTGTAGGTTATCATTTATTCTGTTTTAAACAATGTTTGTGTTAGCACATGTGCTGTCTTCGATGATGTGTATGTTATCATTTATTCTGTTTTAAACAATGCGTATATTCGCACCTCTGCTATTTTATCATAATCATCATCAGTCCCGTGACCGTTGGGGTCGTTGGAGGGAGCGCATGGACACATCAACAGATAACAATCTCCACAGTTGCCTATCTTGAGCGGCGGCCAGTAGTTCACTCAATCCCATCCCTGTCCATTCCTTTATGTTGTCAAGCCAGCTTTTCCGTTGTCGCCCTCTTCGCCGACCCCTTTCTACGGTGCCTTGTAGGATAATTTTTGTAAGGGTATCATGTCGCAGTACATGACCGAACCATGCCATTTTGAGTCTCTTTATTGTTGTTATAATCATTTCCTGAAGACCTGCAATAGAGTTTATTTGTTTTATACGAAACTTTTATTAGCCCCTGTGCTGTTTTAGACAATGTGTATATTAAACACTGTGCTTTTTTTTTAAAAAATGTGTATATTAGCATCTAGGCTGTTTAAACCATGTGTATATTAGCATCTGGGCTGTTTAAACTATGTGTATATTAGCGTCTGGGCTGTTTAAACAATTTGTATATTAGCATCGGGGCTGTTTAAACTATGTGTATATTAGCATCTGGGTTGTTTAAACTATGTGTATATTAGCGTCTGGGCTGTTTAAACTATGTGTATATTAGCGTCTGGGCTGTTTAAAAAATTTGTATATTAGCATCGGGGCTGTTTAAACTATGTGTATATTAGCATCTGGGTTGTTTAAACAATGTGTATATTAGCATCGGGGCTGTTTAAACTATGTGTATATTAGCATCTGGGCTGTTAAAACAATTTGTATATTAGCATCGGGGCTGTTTAAACTATGTGTATATTAGCATCGGGGCTGTTTAAACAATGTGTATATTAGCATAGGGGCTGTTTAAACTATGTGTATATTAGCATCTGGGCTGTTAAAACAATTTGTATATTAGCATCTGGGCTGTTAAAACAATTTGTATATTAGCATCTGGGCTGTTAAAACAATTTGTATATTAGCATCTGGGTTGTTTAAACTATGTGTGTATTGGCATCTGGGCTGTTTAAACTATGTGTGTATTAGCATGTGTGCTGCTTTCTTTTTACAACGTTCATGTTTGCAGTTGAACGGTTGTTGGAGGTTAGTGATAGTGTTTACATAGCAATATGTAGCACAACATTAATGATTTACATCACGTGACTTGCTGTCCACAGAGTTCATGAAGATATTGTCGGGTCACTCCACCATCACATGATGAACTTCAAACTTGACCTTGACATTCGAGGTCCAAGCAACCGATACAAGACGCTGGACTTTGTGCTGGATGAGAGGTCATGGCCTTGGCACCGGGAGGGGCGGGAGTCGTTCCAACAGATGGCGCTCAAGCACAGTTTGAAGGAAACCGAACGCCAGGCAATGTTACATTACAACTTTTCGGCGCCAAAATATCACATTGTCTATAACGAGAATGAGAAGAACAAATTTGGTAATCATCGGGCCTACAGGTATGTCACCCTGGGGGCCCTACAGGTATTGTGGCGAGAAAGATGTGAATATTGTTTGACAAGTCGTCTAGGGGTGTAATATTTAAGTTATGCCCTCTCGCCTACACGTACATACTTTAGTGATCTCTCGCAAACGACAATCAACAAACTAGATGGTGAAAATGTAACAATAATTTATTATACATTATTTACAAGAAGCGGAAACTAGTTCCGGTTTGGCCTAAATTCATCATTAGGCTTAAACCAATTAATATAATGGTTATAGGGTTAATACTCAAATTTAAGGATGTAGTGCCCCGCTCCGTGAGTGGTTGGTTCTGCACGTTCCTTGTTCAGAGTGTAGCCTCAGGTTGTCGCGCCCCGCTGCGTGAACGGTTGGTTCTGCACGTTTCCTGTCCTGTGGGCTGCTTCACCTATGGTTCCAGGTGACCTCGGTGATCACGGAAGTGTGAATAACCGGCTTCTACACGTATGGTGTAGGCATCAACCAGTGCGGTTGGCGTCAGCGTTACGTTAGGAGTAAGGCTGGTAAGGATGAGTTGTCCTCCTCTGGTCCTGTAGATCAGTGCAGGGGTGAGGTAGGGGTCGGATACAAGTCGCGTGGATAGCGGTGAGTCCAGCTCTTGGTCCAAATATGTCGACACTTCGTTAGGCGGTTGCTGTCCGGAGTTCGTGTTATCTCCCAGTACAGGCAGGTGCCTAGAAGCCAGACTAAGATAGAAAGAATACGCATATGGGTAGTTTCTCTACTTGTCTGTCTAATCCACCCTTTCGGCTACCGAGCCTTCAGAGCAAGCTGCCAAAAGGGGATCAAAATACATTATCATAAACAAATGGTTATTTAATATATTTTATAACATAAGACTGAAATAATATTTCATTACCATCTTGTAAGTGGATGGTGGAATAAATACATTAATGTTATTGGTTACACCAATATAATTCGATCCATCTACCTGATGGATCGCGTGTTATCACATTTAGTTATGAAAGGAGAAGTACAATGTCGCACGTGGCCCGCATGGTGTCATGGGGTCAACATGTTCCAACAATTTCAATCCGACATTGCACGAAGATTAATATTTAAATAATGGTGTGAAATATGCTTATAAATACGAGGGAATCAAGTTAGAGTTCAAACTTACATAGATTCTGGTAAACGATAATAATGCCGGCTCTCCCACAACAAGGATGGCTATGGATGTAGTTCGGTGAATTGCATTCACATAAGACATCACACTTTGCTGTCGCTTGAGCGGATGAAAGAGAACGAGCCGTGTCGGTGTGCCAATTTTTATACACAATGGGTAATTTTATGCAGCTCTTCCTGATTGGATGTTGCTTGTCGGCCTCACTATCGAGCAACCTTGACCGGCCATGTGCTCCGCCACATATCTAATTAGCAACCTTGATCCGTCAAGTGATCCGTCAATAGTGACTTCCCCTTTTGTTTATGTTGTTATTCTCGTGCAAATAAAGTGGGCTCATAAATTTCGTCACAGGTATGTCACCCTGGGGGGCCTACAGGTATGTCAACCTGGGGGCCTACAGGTATGTCAACCTGGGGGGCCTACAGGTATGTCACCCTGGTGGGCCTACCTCGAGTGTTACTTGTTACAGGTATGTCACTCTGGTGGGCCTACCTCGAGTGTTACTTGTTACAGACATAGATCCATTGCTCTATGTACATGCAACTTGTTACAGACATAGAAACCTTGCTCTATGTACATGCAACTTGTTACAGACATAAAACCCTTATGGACATCAGTTGCTCCACTTCCACATGTTAACAAATTTTTATTCCATATTAAGCAAATATACTTGTGACTAATAGGCCCTACTGTAATTGGTAAGACATGCATAAATGTATTCTCGCCTAACTTAAACATTTTGACGGTTAAAAATAGGTAAGACTTAAATATAAAAAGTCGGGCATTTTTAGCATCTGAGTAAAATCAATTCATTAAAGAATATGCTTGCACCCTTTGAAAGTTAATTCCACTAGTTTATAGACCTTTTTCTATATATATCGATTTCCTTTCATTTCACATCTGCGTAACTTAACAGAATTTCAGAGAGCGGGTTCAGTAAACAAATATTGCCAGACGAATCGCCTGTTCTGGCCAGCCGGAAGTGGACAAAGTATCAGATGCTGGCTACCAAACGTAAGGACCAGGAAGAATCAAGCAGTTCAATTTTCTCAATGTTTGACGGGGTCGACCCACAGGTGGATATTGATAGATATCTCCAGGACGATGAACGGATTGTTGACGAGGTAAGATATATATATTAATGAGGTAAGTTGTATGGTTGATGAGGTAAGACGTGTGGTTGATGAGGAAATACCTATTGTTGATAAGGTAAGACGTATCGTTGATGATGTAATACAGAGGATTGTTGATGAGGTAAGATGTATGGTAGAATAGGTAAGACGTGTGGTTGATGAGGTAAGACGTATTGTTGATGGGTAAGACGTATGGTTGATGAGGTAAGACGTATTGTTGATGAGGTAAGACGTGTGGTTGATGGGTAAGATGTATTGTTGATGAGGTAAGATGTATTGTTGATGAGGTAAGACGTGTGGTTGATGGGTAAGATGTATTGTTGATGAGGTAAGACGTATTGTTGATGAGGTAAGACGTGTGGTTGATGGGTAAGATGTATTATTGATGGGTAAGATGTATTGTTGATGAGGTAAGACGTGTGGTTGATGGGTGAGATGTATTGTTGATGGGGTAAGATGTATTGTTGATGGGGTAAGATGTAAGGTAGATGAGGTAAGATGTATTGTTCATGAGGTAAGATGTATTGTTGATGGGGTAAGATGTATTGTTGATGGGGTAAGATGTATTGTTGATGAGGTAAGATGTATTGTTGATGGGGTAAGATGTAAGGTAGATGGGGTAAGATGTATTGTTGATGGGTAAGATGTATTTTTGATGAGGTAAGATGTATTTTGATGGGGTAAGATGTATTGTTGATGGGGTAAGATGTAAGGTAGATGAGGTAAGATGTATTGTTGATGAGGTAAGATGTATTGTTGATGGGGTAAGATGTATTGTTGATGAGGTAAGATGTATTGTTGATGGGGTAAGATGTATGGTTGATGAGGTAAGATGTATGGTTGATGAGGTAAGATGTATGGTTGATGAGGTAAGACGTATTGTTGATGAGGTAAGATGTATTGTTGATGAGGTAAGATGTATTGTTGATGGGGTAAGACATTTTGTTGATGAGGTAAGATGTATTGTTCGTGAGGTAAGATGTATTGTTGATGAGGTAAGATGTATTGTTGATGAGGTAAGATGTATTGTTGATGAGGTAAGACGTGTGGTTGATGAGGTAAGATGTATTGTTGATGAGGTAAGATGTATTGTTGATGAGGTAAGATGTATGGTTGATGAGGTAAGATGTATGGTTGATGAGGTAAGACGTTTTGTTGATGAGGTAAGATGTATTGTTGACGAGGTTAGATGTATGGTTGATGAGGTTAGATGTATGGTTGATGAGGTAAGACGTATTGTTGATGAGGTAAGATGTATTGTTGATGAGGTAAGATGTATTGTTGATGAGGTAAGACGTTTTGTTGATGAGGTTAGATGTATGGTTGATGAGGTAAGATGTATGGTTGATGAGGTAAGACGTTTTGTTGATGAGGTAAGACGTTTTGTTGATGAAGTTAGATGTATGGTTGATGAGGTAAGATGTATGGTAGATGAGGTAAGACGTTTGGTTGATGAGGTAAGACGTATGGTTGATGAGGTAAGATGTATTGTTGATGAGGTAAGATGTATTGTTGATGAGGTTAGATGTATGGTTGATGAGGTAAGATGTATGGTTGATGAGGTAAGATGTATGGTTGATGAGGTAAGACGTTTTGTTGATGAGGTAAGACGTTTTGTTGATGAGGTAAGACGTTTTGTTGATGAGTTAAGACGTTTTGTTGATGAGGTAAGACGTTTTGTTGATGAGGTAAGATGTATTGTTGATGAGGTAAGACGTTTTGTTGATGAGGTAAGACGTTTTGTTGATGAGGTAAGACGTTTTGTTGATGAGGTAAGATGAATGGTTGATGAGGTTAGATGTATGGTTGATGAGGTAAGATGTATGGTTGATGAGGTAAGACGTATTGTTGATGAGGTAAGATGTATTGTTGATGGGGTAAGACGTTTTGTTGATGAGGTAAGATGTATTGTTGATGAGGTAAGATGTATTGTTGATGAGGTAAGACGTTTTGTTGATGAGGTTAGATGTATGGTTGATGAGGTAAGATGTATGGTAGATGAGGTAAGACGTATGGTTGATGAGGTAAGACGTATGGTTGATGAGGTAAGATGTATTGTTGATGAGGTAAGATGTATTTTTGATGAGGTAAGACGTGTGGTTGATGAGGTAAGATGTATTGTTGATGAGGTAAGATGTATTGTTGATGAGGTAAGACGTGTGGTTGATGACGTAAGATGTATTGTTGATGAGGTAAGATGTATTGTTGATGAGGTTAGATGTATTGTTGATGAGGTAAGATGTATTGTTGATGAGGTTAGATGTATTGTTGATGAGGTAAGACGTTTTGTTGATGAGGTAAGACGTTTTGTTGATGATGTAAGACGTTTTGTTGATGAGGTAAGACGTTTTGTTGATGAGGTAAGATGTATTGTTGATGAGGTAAGACGTTTTGTTGATGAGGTAAGACGTTTTGTTGATGAGGTAAGA
>MUZC01001994.1:628527-641186 GCA_002072015.1 Radix auricularia | reverse complement strand
TGGTGGTGGTACTAGTGGTGGTGGTACTAGAGGTGGTGGTACTAGTGGTGGTGGTACTGGTGGTGGTGGTACTGGTGGTGATACAAGTGTTGGTACTGGTGGTGGTACTGGTGGTGGTGGTACTGGTGGTGGTACTGGTGGTGGTACAAGTGGTGGTACTAGTGGTGGTACTAGTGGTGGTGGTACTGGTGGTGGTACTAGTGGTGATACAAGTGGTGGTACTAGTGGTGGTACTAGTGGTGGTGGTACTGGTGGTGGTACAAGTGTTGGTACTGGTGGTGGTACTGGTGGTGATACAAGTGGTGGTGGTTCTAGTGGTGGTGGTACTAGTGGTGGTGGTACTAATGGTGGTGGTACTGGTGGTGGTACTAGTGGTGGTGGTACTAGTGGTGGTGGTACTAGTGGTGGTGGTACTGGTGGTGGTGGTACAAGTGGTGGTGGAACAAATGGTGGTGGTACTAGTGGTGGTGGTACTAGTGGTGGTACTAGTGGTGGTGGTACTGGTGGTGGTACAAGTCTTGGTACTGGTGGTGGTACTGGTGGTGGTGGTACTGGTGGTGGTACTGGTGGTGGTACTAGTGGTGGTGGTACTAGCGGTGGTACTAGTGGTGGTGGTACTGGTGGTGGTACAAGTGGTGGTACTGGTGGTGGTACTAGTGGTGGTACTGGTGGTGGTACAAGTGGTGGTACTGGTGGTGGTACTAGTGGTGGTGGTACTGGTGGTGGTACTAGTGGTGGTGGTACTACTGGTGGTGGTACTAGTGGTGGTGGTACTAGTGGTGGTACTAGTAGTGGTGGTACTAGTGGTGGTGGTACTGGTGGTGGTACAAGTGTTGGTACTAGTGGTGGTACTAGTGGTGGTGGTACTGGTGGTGGTACTAGTGGTGGCGGTACTAGTGGTGGTACTAGTGGTGGTGGTACTGGTGGTGGTACTAGTGGTGGTGGTACTAGTGGTGGTGGTACTAGTGGTGGTACTAGTGGTGGTGGTACTAGTGGTGGTGGTACTGGTGGTGGTACAAGTGGTGGTACTGGTGGTGGTACTAGTGATGGTGGTACTGGTGGTGGTACTAGTGGTGGTGGTACTAGTGGTGGTACTAGTGGTGGTGGTACTGGTGGTGGTACTGGTGGTGGTGGTACTGGTGGTGGTGGTACTGGTGGTGATACAAGTGGTGGTGGTACTAGTGGTGGTGGTACTAGTGGTGGTGGTACTGGTGGTGGTACTGGTGGTGATACAAGTGGTGGTACTGGTGGTGGTACTGGTGATGGTGGTACTGGTGGTGGTACTGGTGGTGGTACAAGTGATGGTACTAGTGGTGGTGGTACTGGTGGTGGTACTAGTGGTGGTACTAGTGGTGGTACTAGTGGTGGTTGTACTGGTGGTGGTACTGGTGGTGGTACTAGTGGTGGTACTAGTGGTGGTACTAGTGGTGGTACTGGTGGTGGTACTAGTGGTGGTACTAGTGGTGGTACTAGTGGTGGTACTAGTGGTGGTGGTACTGGTGGTGGTACTGGTGGTGGTACTAGTGGTGGTACTAGTGGTGGTACTAATGGTGGTGGTACTGGTGGTGGTACTAGTGGTGGTACTAGTGGTGGTACTAGTGGTGGTACTAATGGTGGTGGTACTGGTGGTGGTACTGGTGGTGGTACTGGTGGTGGTACAAGTGGTGGTACTAGTGGTGGTGGTACTGGTGGTGGTGGTACTAGTGGTGGTAGTACTGGTGGTGGTACTGGTGGTGGTACAAGTGGTGGTACTAGTGGTGGTACCAGTGGTGATACAAGTGGTGGTACTAGTGGTGGTTCAAGTGGTGATACAAGTGGTGGTATTATTTGTGGTATTAGTGTTGGTATTAGGGGTAGCACTAGTGGTGGTACTAGTTTAGAGAAAGTAGCTTTCTGTTTTTGTACTACTTTAGAGAAACGAGATATGTGTAATTTCTCTTTTAGAGAAAGCAGTTTTGTGTGGGCGGCTGGATAGCCAAGTCAAAAATGCCCTCTCCTCACAAGCTTAGTGGTGAGGGATTGAGCCCACGTAAAAGCCAAAAAACATATGATGAATGACTAATGCTAAGAAAGTCCTCCGCTGACTTGGGCGGAATACGGGGAACCAACCAGGTCTACATTAGGACCCCCTAGGACCATCGGTTAGAGGACCTAATTTTTAAAAAAATGCTTTGTTTAGTTGTACTACTTTATAGAAATTAGCTTTGTGGGGTGGTTTTATTTTAAAGATGATACAATCCAAAAACTTAAGGTCACATCTTTGAATTTCTTTGTGATTTTATAATTCCTTCTAAAGATTCACAAAAATAAGACTGAAAAAAAAAGACTGCCCCATCTTTATTATACGCAATGACGTCATACTTCATTGGGTAAAGCGTCAGCAGAAATGAACCGGAACTGGCAGATTTCATGAGACGGATGTTTGTGCGCCATATTTCTTCTGTCAGCCTCTCCGAAGGGTGACAGGCGGCCCAATATGTGCAGCAGTCCCTCTGCTCTCGCTATGATCTTTGTGATCTGTGGGATCTTTGTCAAAGACTTATCGCTGGAAGTCAGGCTTTAAGCTGAAAGCATGTCGGATGAGGGCGAGGTATGGGACTGTGTGTGACATTGTAAATCTTTCTCATGAAAAATTGTTCAGTCTAGAACTTAAAATTAAAATAAACATCTGACTTGCTGTCCTGTTTGTCTGTTTATGTCTGGGAAGCCTTCCCACTTTTTGTTATTGCGGATCCTTATAGACACCGGCTTCATTCTGTATTCACACGCATCTCTGAGATAGTTGCCAAAAGTGAGTCAGGCTCGTCAGCGTGTAAGATGTAGAGAAGCAAGTTTTCCCCCGGATAATCCCCGAGAATGTTGATGAATGTAATGGAATAGAAATAAACTTTTAAATAAAACGTGTGCTGTTTAACCAAGAAAACCATTCATGAGTTGATCACTGAATGCGCCCTCCCCAAATCAGCATCTAGGATGCATATCTTTGACAGTGACTTGGGAAAGCCTTCTTTCTATCTGCTTCCCAAAATTCACAAGGATGGCAACCCTGGTAGACCCATTGTCTCAGCTTGTTCGTGTCCAACTGAACACATTTCTGAATTCCTTGATGGTATCTTCCAACCCTTAGTGGCATCACTCCCTACATACATTAAAGATACCAATCATGCCTTAATGACATTTGAGTCACTCACGATCAATCCAGACACAAAACATTATCTATTCCTCCTTGATGTATCTTCCCTTTATACATCTATTCCCCACAATGATGGCCTTCTAGCTGTGCAATACTTTTTGGACAGGCAACCCCACCCCAGTATACCCACACACGCCTTACTACGGCTGGCGGAATTAGTTCTAACCCTCAACTCGTTTGAGTTCAATGGCCAGTTCTTTGACCAAATCAGTGGGGTCGCTATGGGGACAAAAATGGGACCAAGCTATGCTTGTTTGTTTATGGGCCACTTTGAACACAGAGTGGAACAGGAATACACTGGTCGCCTCCCTGAATTCTACAGGAGGTACATAGATGACGGTATCGGGGTGACTAATATGGAGAGAAGTGAACTGGACACTTTTATTAACTTTGTTGACTCCTTCCACCCATCCATTAGGTTCACCTACCAAGTTTCTGAACTCTCTGTCAATTTTCTTGATATCACTGTAACTCTCCAGAAAAACTGCCTCCTCACTTCAGCCTACTTTAAACCCACAGACAGCCACTGTTATCTTCTCTACCCTTCCTCTCATCCCAAAACTTGTAAGGACTCCATTCCCTTCTCTCAACTTCTTCGACTCCGTAGACTNTGTCAATCTCAGGAGGACTTTTGGGAAAAGGCTTTGGAAATGGTGGAGTTTTTTAGACAAAGGTCATATCCTGAAGCCACGCTTCAACATGCGCTTCAGCGGGTCAAAAACTTCACTCGTGCCGACGCCTTTGTACCACGCACCCGTGATACCAACCAAAGGAGCAAGCTTGTTCTTACTTATCATCCACACAACATCAAAGCCAAAGAAATTTTCATGAAGAACCGTACTATCCTCCTTGCGGACCCTGAGACAAACAACATTTTCTCCACCCCACCCCTAATTGTATTTAGGAGGGACAGAAACCTACGTGATCTTCTGGTTCGCACCCGTCTAACAACATCACCCAAGCATCTGGGTACCATACCATGCGGCCGACCTCGGTGTAAGACATGTCCTTTTGTTGTGCAAGCCGAACAGATAAACTTCCCTAAGGGGCTATTTATGATTAAGGATGGTTTTACCTGCGCTAGCCGCAACGTTGTCTACGCCATTGTGTGTAAGCGCTGTCCTTTGAAATACATAGGAGAGACGGGACGATCTTTGTCGTGCCGAATGTCTGAACATATTAGGGCGATTACACAAGATAAACAGTGTCCCGTCTCCCGTCACTTCAATGGGCGCGACCATATGGGTGTCAAGGACCTGGCAGTCACTGCTATTGTCTCGTGCACAAACACACCCACGAGAGTCCAGATTGAAAACAGATTAATAGTGAGCCACGGTACAATTGCTCCACACGGGATGAACATGGTCTTTTCTTTGTCCACCTAGGTGATTGCCCCGCCCCCCTCTCTGCTTTCCTATATAAAATCGCTCTGTCATCTCTCAGTTTCACTTTTTCTTTGGATACTTCGGATTCCACCACAGCTAAGTTCCTTCATTTTTCATTTTTTATTTTTATTTTCGTTTTGTTTGTGTCTTGTATGTTCGTTGATAAAGGCTCTTTGCCGAAACGTTCGCTGTTTTGTTACGTCCGGTCAGGCTAACCCATACCTTGTTTACGTCTTTTCCATTGAATTCTGTATAAGCCTGATTGCAGTCCTACCCCTCATTTTGTTTACTGCTGTTTAACCTCCCCTATAATGGGACACTTGAACTGTGTACATTTGATAGAAATTTTCTTAAATAAATATTATATTGGGAATGGATGAAAGATTCAATAAATAATTTCAGAAGTTAAACGTGTATAGGGATGCGCAGATTGGATTGCGCAAATGAAGCCTCGCGGCGATCAAAGACGTGTTGTTAGAATGATCTAGTGTGTTAATTCTATAAGGAAGATACTGCATGTGTCATCTGATGAATTAGATGACTAATTTTTAAATGTTAATCATATGCAATAATAGGATAGATTCTCAACTGTGTATGAATAATAATAACTTTATATCTAATATTGGAGAAATTAGTATTGGAAGCATGTGTGCACGCTGCTAGTAAATTGTATTTAAAGTCTAATTTGAGGAATAGTTTAAACGCTTTGATCACAAATCCACATCATGACATCTTCCAACTAACCCTAAAGAGGTTTTAAAAAAATTACGGTAGTTGTTTATGAGGTCTGTTGTAAGGCATTCTCACAAAGTCACATGCCATCTGGATGGTCCATTCAAAAGGACATGTCCATTCTGCAGGAGCCTGTAGCTGTCGATGTCGAATCAACCTTTCTTTAGAAGAAACTTTATCCAAACACGTTCTTATAAGACGTATACAATACAAGATAAACAACACGTTCTTATAAGACGTATACAATACAAGATAAACAACACGTTCTTATAAGACGTATACAATACAAGATAAACAACACGTTCTGCTAAGACGTATACAATACAAGATAAACAACACGTTCTGCTAAGACGTATACAATACGAGATAAACAACGCTAAAATATTTATATACACGGCTTATTCGTAAGGACTTGATTCCAAATCTTTAAGTCATTTCTCTATATTTAAAGTTATATTTAATATCTTAAGCACACAATAAAAGGACCCGGTAACAAACAATGACTCACATGCTGTTAAACAAAACACACATTGTGTGATTTAATACACGGTTACGCTCAAACACATTGACGTAATTCAGCCCACTATTACACAAAAACACATAAAAGAGTGATGTAACAAACATACACAAGTGTGTACTAAAACACTATTATGTAGTTAATATGCTATGAATGTTTCTTTTTATTTATATATGTATTTTTGTTTCCATGTAAAGCGTTGTGAGCCTGGCTCCTTGCTGGGATACAGCGCTATATAAATCATCATTTTATTATTATTATTATTATTAAACCCCGAAACGACTAGAGCAGTATCATACGCTACTATCCAGCAAAGCATTGAAACCGATGCATGAGATGAGATGACACGTTCAGTAACAGGAATTTACAGGGTAGGCTACAAAATAACAATCACAAGACTTACTCCTGAATATAAAAAAATCAATTTGGTTGGGTTACAGTAACTAGATGTGTTAGATTTATTATGTCTCTAGTTAACAAAATACTGGACCCCTGGGGTTTAAGATGAGTTTGATTGCGTAAGCCACGTGTCTATTGGTCTTCTCTAAATTAAGAAATCAGTAGCAGCTGAAACTGTTGACCACTGTGTCCTTGCTGTCACCCTGTAACAGTTTATTATCGTATAAAGGTAGAGGGTGTTGTCCACAGGGCAGTGATGCGGAACCAGTGCGTTAATCCTCACAATGTTACATGTTTATAAAGGTAGAGATTGTTTGTCCATAAGGCAGTGATGCGGAACCAGTGCGTGAATCCTCACCATGTTGCATTTACATGTTTATAAAGGTAGAGAGTTTTGTCCACAGGGCAGTGATGCGGAACCAGTGCGAGAAGCCTGACAATGTTACATGTTTATAAAGGTAGAAAGTTTTGTCCACAGGGCAGTGATGCGGAACCAGTGCGAGAAGCCTCGCCAGAGCAGCACGTGGAACTCAAGTTGTCGGTTGTCAGGAGTGAAGTCGCTGATGTTGACAAAAAATCGGCTGATGTGGACCGGGATGCTGATGGTGGCGAGGGAGAAGATGCGGTTGATAAGGAGGTTACATAAATTAACCCAATTATGTTGAAGCGTATTTGATAAGGAGGTTATATAAATTAACCTAATTATGTTGAAGCGTATGAGCGTATTTTAAAGTTCATAAAAAGTATCAATAAATTTAAATACATCTTTTTCCCCCCACACATGATCTTTTAATTGTACACAATCAATTTTATAACTGATGTATTCAGCTGGGGGGGGGGGGAGGCTTTACACATGACGGTCGTGGTGCCCTACTAAAGTTGTAAAAGGAAAGAAAAGTTTGTGTGTGTGTGTGTGTGTGCTTTCAGCCCGAAAGCTTTAAATGCACATACACCTAACAGATAATCAACAAAAAATAAAAAAGGTATACAAATTATATCATACGATTTCGTCCAGACTTCCAATCGCATTTTATATTGTTGGCATAATTGAAATGCTGCTCTGAAAATGATTGAATTTCTCAAGGAAAATTACTTCTCCGATGGTATGAATAAAGGGGAGTAATAAAGGTAGGATTTTGGGTTGAAACTATATGAATGAAGATTTAATTAAAGTAAAGGTAAGGAGGTGAACATAAAGTGTAGGTTGATTAAGGCTTGGGACTTGGGGTGTAGTTTAAATTTGCGTTTAAGTTAGGTTTAAAAGGTGATGATACGTTATGGTTAGATGGTGAAGTTAATATAAGAATACGGGATGGGAGTGAGCGAGGAGCTAAGGGTTAATTGGGTTTACATAAGTATAGACAATGAGATGTTAATCTGAGCTTTATTACGAAAATGGTTTTAGAAAAACGAATCAATTTAACAGTTAGCATTGTGAGAAAAACGTTCAGTTTAACAGTTAACATTGTGAGATAAACGTTCAGTTTAACAGTTAACATTGTAAGAAAAACGTTCAGTTTAAATTTAACAGTTAGCATTGTGAGAAAAACGTTCAGTTTAAATTGTCAAAAAATAGGAAACGGTTGAAAAGCCTCGGAATTTGAAACTAACACCCTCTGAGGATGAAATCATGTCCAACGTGGAGCCGCCCCTGGAGGACCGGCCAGACACAAGGGTCATCTTGGATATGGACGGTGGGATACTGAAGAAGGTAAAACACGGAACTCTTTAACGCTAGACATACATGTTATTTACGTTGAGAAAAAACTTAAAATACAACATCACCAGTTTCATGTAATACGTAAGAGAAATATTTTGATGAAAATAGATGTTTATTGATTGAACGGTTGCAATCCTAACTAGTTCTATCAAACAGCCTAGCACCCTAACACACCAACCCAATACCTGTACATGGAAAACCTGGTCCATGGAAAACCCTGTCATGACAAACACTGTCCATGACAAATGTATTTTTCTTTGATGAGTGAGCTCTCATTTTCAACAACGTCTCTCTCTCCCTCTCTCTCTCTCTCTCTCTCTCTCTCTCTCGCTCTCTCTCTTTCTCTCTCTCTNTATATATATAGAGAGAGAGAGAGAGAGAGAGAGAGAGAGATGAAATTCACCAGAAATTAGGAAATTTCGTGAGCATATAAGCATGCATGACAAATAGCCGTCTCTAGGGTCCCCCAATCACAGTTTATTGTTGGAAAGTGTGAATGGTGTAGGATGGGGGACAGGTAGCACTATCTATGAGCAAGCCTGCGGCGTATACTACGCCACGGGTCGCATATAGTTTTATTTGTTGCAAAACGTCGAAAACAGAGAGATAAATATTACATTAAAATTTGTAAACAAGAAAAATGTTTTTAAATTGAATTTTAACAACACGCTTTTATTCCATGTGTACTAGCCTAACAAAATAACTTGCGATTTCTTTTATCATGTCTACAAAAATAAAAGCATTTTTTTTAAAACATGGATTCGCGTGATGTGTGTCATCTTGACTTATGTAGATCAGCACTCAAAACAATGAAACAATTAAATCGATATCTTTTCCTTTTCTCCTGATAAATCTGTTACAAATTTGTTAAATGTAGACCCTGATGGTTGTTTTCTTGTTAAATATATTCTTGCCATCTGTTAATCCATAATTCAACATAATACATATAATATATGTTCAAACATGACACTAATCAAAGGCCATAGACGCCATAAAAAGCAACTTTAACGAAGCCAAGGTGTTGTCTGAGGTGAGGAAGATGTACGACCTTTACCAAGAGAGCCAAGTCCAGAACACGCTGCTCAACAACACGATACAGAGGTACCTGGAGAAAATTGACCGCTACGAGGCGAGGCACAGACGTGACCCACGAGTCATGGCCGCACTCAACATGAGTCAGAGACACAGGAACTGTCTTAAGGAGGTCGATGAGGTCAGTCGTTGTGAGAGGATTGGGTGACGCCGCTGTTAACACACACACGTAGACAGCGTTGGGTGACGCCGCTGTTAACACACACTCGTAGACAGCGTTTAACATTTTTAGAAAAGGATGATTTATATGTTGTATACGAAACAAAATGTCATAGGTTTAAAGTTATACTTTGCTGCAGTGGCGTGACTAGGGGGATGCGGTGTGGTGGGCCGCCCTGGGTGACAACATCAGGGGGTGACACCCAAATAGTTTTTTTTTTTACTGTGTACGATTTAATGTTGGAAAAGAGACGACACATTTTTTTTCACCAAGAAAAAAATACGAAACGCAATGAAATACGTTAAACGCGAAAATAGTATTAATTTTAAAAAAATCATGTTAAGCCTGGTCCCTTTTGGAACTCAGGACGTGTTAGCGCATTTTCGTATTATGTATCAGTACTTATGTTAGATATCAGCATTATGTAGTTATCAGTAATTGTGTTTAGATTTTAGACATATTTTTATGAATTTTCTTGTGTAATGAATATACCACAAATGATGACGTAAAACTCTCTAAACTTTTACACATATTCTAATGACGTCAACAAAAAAAAAACTAATACTTTTGATAATACTAAGACTTCCGGCAATGGCGGCCGTTGCCTGCGCCAGTGTTATCTCTCGATTCGCAATGTTTTTTGGTAGTTTTAACGGGGTTTTTTAACGGATCGAGTAACTGTGTGTTGATGCACAAATGGCAGGTCAGGACATACAAAAAACATATATACATCATGGGTCTAGGACTTATGGATGCTGAGATCTAGGGTGATGACAGACGGACGGACAAAACGGGTGCAATAGCGCATTCGACTTCTCGAAAATGCGCTAAAAATATCAGTTAACATGCAATAATAAAACCATCCCAACAAACTAAAATAAAACAAATTAGGGAAAAAACGCACAGGAGAAAGAATTTAAAAGCTAGGACATGAAAGAGACGGTGTCTTTTGTTTTAAGTTTACTTTAAGAAACTTAAATTTCTTGATTATAGGCGCTTTTTTGTAATATCCTTCAAGACCAAATTATTTACACCCGAAAACATGTCAGTCCTGTCGATTTCGTGTGAAACGATTTCCATGGGTTCATTTGGCAGCCGAAGTAAAGTTGATTTTGAATAACGCCGATCAGAACCACACCTGCATAGCTGCGGTGACGAACTTTTTTACATTGCAAAAGTCTGAATTGACCATTATATGGCATATTATTGAAGATACAATCTGTTATATTCAAGTATTTTGTTTACAATTCATAATTCCCCATCTTGCAGTAGTAAATGTAAGCAAGTGAATGCTTTATTTAATATTTTTAAAAGATGGACAGATTGTGAGAATTTACTTGAATTATTTTTTTAGTTCGAAAGCCACGGTAAAACTTTACTGTCTTAAATAATTCTTTAATAATGACTGACTTTAATTTTGAAAATTACAAAAGTAAAACCAAATTACACTTAAAGTTTGGGTTCTACGGGTTAAATAGTGAGGGGTTGACACAATGAGCTACCGCCCTTGGTGACACCAACCCTAGTGACGCCTCTGATATGCTGGGGAGGTATTTTGTAATGCCATGTTCTTTGATGTCATGTTTGGTGAAGTCATGCAAGGGGTGAAATTAGTTTTTCTCAAGTAAAGTACTATCATGTTACGTGTTGTCATCTAAACTATGTGCCCGGCATGTACTGTCTAAGTGGAATGTGTTCTATCTTGGATAAGTGCTTGACCGTTTCTTGTTCGGCTGACTATCTCATTGTGTTATAAAAACAGGAAAAGAAAGAACTCCAAAACGAAATTCTTCAAATCAAAGTTGACATGAAACATTTAGAGGACTTGGGGAAAGCCAAAGCTAAGGAAATGGCCAAGATGAACGAAGAGCTCAAGAAGCTGCGTGAAATAGAGTGAGTCAACTTGACCTAACATTGGGGTCAAGGTTAGAGATGGGATCGTTATTTTGTTGTATTTTCTGCAGTGTTATCCTGGGCTTGTGGCTTTGAAAAGAGGATCGTAATCTCACATATTAATTTAGACAAATATTTTCTTCTGCTTAAAAAATATCTGGAATCTGAAGTAAGTGTTTCTACACAATAGGCTTTGAGCTAACAATCCTGATAACTTTGAAATTAATAATGAAAGCCTACATTTGCAGCATCTTTAATGGTCAAATATTCTAGTCATTATTTCTTTCATTTGTTAGAAATCTATCGCCTGTAAGTCTAGCAATATACAAAATTATAGTTAAGTCACTAGGGTGCTTCCATTATAAATTTACTTTAAAATGTTATCAGTGGGAAAAAAGTTTTTTGAGTACTACTAGCCAAAAGACCCGGAATTATTTACACATATAATTTTACTTTCATTGCCTTAATTTTAAAATATCATATGAAGTACATACATTCTTCACTTTATTTTAAAAAATATCGTTCTTAACAAATAATGAAAGCACCTTCTCCTTCCACCCCCCCCCCAAACATATTTAATCTTTGCTTCCTAGTAACTTGTAATGAACTTGTACAAATTTTAGGAAGCAAACTGAGGCAATAGAGACAAAGTTAATGATGAAAGAAAATGAACTTCAGGAATGGAAGGAACGATATACCGATGAAATGTACCGTCTGGAAACAAAATACGCCATCGAAAATGCAGAGATCACAGCTAAGGTACATCAAATTCAAAAGTCTATCAATAGCTTTAACCAGAAACATCAAATACAAAAGTCAATCGATAGCTTTAACCAGTTATATAAAATACAAAAGTCTATCAATACCCTTAACCAGTATTATCAAATACAAAAGTCTATCAATAGCTTTAACCAGTAACATCAAATACAAAAGTCTATCAATAGCCTTAACCAGTAACATCAAATACAAAAGTATATCAATAGCTTTAACCAGTAACATCAAATACAAAAGTCTATCAATAGCTTTAACCAGTAACATCAAACACAAAAGTCTATCAATAGCCTTAACCAGTAACATCAAATACAAAAGTCTATCAATAGCTTTAACCAGTAACATCAAATACAAAAGTCTATCAATAGTTTTAACCAGTAACATCAAATACAAAAGTATATCAATAGCCTTAACCAGTAACATCAAATACAAAAGTCTATCAATAGCTTTAACCAGTAACATCAAGTACAAAAGTCTATAAATAGCTTTAACCAGTAACATCAAATACAAAAGTCTATCAATAGCTTTAACCAGTAACATCAAATACAAAAGTCTATCAATAGCTATAACCAGTAACATCAAATACAAAAGTCAATCAATAGCTTTAACCAGTAACATCAAATACAAAAGTCTATCGATAGCTTTAACCAGTAACATCAAATACAAAAGTCTATCGATAGCTTTAACCAGTAACATCAAATACAAAAGTCTATCAATAGCTTTAACCAGTAACATCAAATACAAAAGTCTATCGATAGCTTTAACCAGTAACATCAAATACAAAAGTCTATCAATAG
>MUZC01001994.1:610178-628184 GCA_002072015.1 Radix auricularia | reverse complement strand
ACAAAAGTCTATCAATAGCCTTAACCAGTAACATCAAATACAAAAGTCTATCAATAGCTTTAACCAGTAACATCAAATACAAAAGTCTATCAATAGCTTTAAACAGTAACATCAAATACAAAAGTCAATCAATGGCTTAACCAGTAACATCAAATACAAAAGTCAATCAATGGCTTAACCAGTAACATCAAACACAGCTTTCATTACAAGTTTAATTAGTAGACATATAGTATACTTCAATGGATACATTGCAAGTGGTAACCACTCTTATTCTTTTGGTAAAACCACGGCTAAATTACTTTAATTTACCTTGCTTAAATGTATTGAAAACATTTTCCCTAAATAAATGTCAAATATGAATTAATAGAAAGTAGAGACGTTTGTTCTTTGGTAAAAACGACCAATTTGTGTAGTTTATAGATGGCCACTCGTCCAAACTGACCCTCCCAGAGAAGGGTGTGAACAAACACGAGGCTAGCCGTTTGGAGAAAGTGGCCATCATACGTGAGCTGGAGGATTGCAGGAAGACGGTCCGAGTCATAGAGGACGACAGGAAAGGGAAAGAATTAGCTCTGAGACAATGTCAGGACAGGACTAGACAATACGCGGTGAGTAGTCAAAAACAAACAGAAATCTTAGCCTCATCTCTCTCACATCAAGCACCACCAATCGTAGACTCACATCACACACATCAAACACCACCAATCTTAGCCTTATCTCTCTCACATCAAACACCACCAATCTTAGCCTCATCTCTCTAACATCAAACACCACCAATCTTAGCCTCATCTCTCTCACATCAAACACCACCAATCTTAGCCTCATCTCTCTCACATCAAACACCACCAATCTGAGCCTCATCTCTCTCACATCAAACACCACCAATCTTAGCCTCAACTCTCTCACATCAAACACCACCAATCTTAGCCTCATCTCTCTCACATCAAACACCACCAATCTTAGCCTCATCTCTCTCACATCAAACAACACCAATCTTAGACTCACATCATAAATCAAACACCACCAATCTTAGCCTCACATCACACATCAAACACCAATCTTAGCTTTACTTTACACAAATATCAAATACCAGGCCGATATTGAACACAACACAGTAAATTTAACTGTGTAACTAAACCATAGACATCTTATAGCACTCACATCAACCACCACATTTAACATAATCAACTCTAATCAACTCCAATCAACTCCTACACTTACTTCTCGGGAGTCTATGAGGTCCACATTTCTGGGGTAAAAGAGGAAACACAATAAAACGACCACTCGGTTAGTATCACATCTGTAAAGTGTATTTATTGGTCTCTTCAACTCACTCTGTGACTCCCTGTGTTGCAAGAGGATCGCTCTTTGTTACACATGACTACTCTTCCTCACTTCAAAAACAAACAACGTCTATTGAAATTAAAACATGGGTTCTAACTGTGTCTCCAACTCCGTCTCTCTTGAGATCTAGGAGGATGTATGGAGAAGTAAGAAATGGGGGGATACATTTTCACCATTCTGTACGTTAATAAATACCAAGGAGATTTGGGGTCAATTTTAGGTGGACATGCGGGCAATGAGAAAGGAGTGCAACCGTTTAAAGAAGGCGCTGACACGGCTACAGAACACTAAATCAGCTTTACAAAGTAAATTCAAGTCTCTTCAGGCAGATTATAAGCGCGTCAACAACAGCTTGGAGGTGATACTTTTCTATGAGTTTTTGTTATTTTTTTAGGGGAATACAAGTGGGGATTATACTTGGACACACAATCATTGTATTGACTCGCGTAGATTAAAATAACTACATCTATAAATGGGTATTTTCATATTTTGAGACACAAAGACAACCATTGAAACAAAATAAAACAAAGCTTTTTTACATAGCCTTAGCTATATAAGATAAATTCTAAGCAGTAATGTGCAACCTTGACGGTTCATGTCATTAATCTAAAGACTGCATATGACGAATATTTCCCACTTTCTGTCCAGTATATAATTCCCACTTTCTGTCCAGTATATAATTCCCACTTTCTGTCCAGTATATAATTCCCACTTTCTGTCCAGTATATATTTCCCACTTTCTGTCCAGTATATAATTCCCACTTTCTGTCCAGTATGCAACGTCCACGAATTATGAGCTGGAATGTAAAGTTGCAAGCCTCAGCTTCGAAAACAAGTGAGTTGATCTTTGACAACCTTTAAAATACTTTAGTCTTTAACTGTCAACCTTTAAATACTTTAGTCTTTAACTGTCAACCTTTAAATACTTTAGTCTTTAACTGTCAACATTTAAAATACTTTAGTCTTTAACTGTCAACCTTTAAAATACTTTAGTCTTTAACTGTCAACCTTTAAAATACTTTAGTCTTTAACTGTCAACCTTTAAATATTTTAGTCTTTAACTCTAAATTGATCATCTTTTTGCAACTATTTGTAAGTATATATTTGCGTATCACCAGTTTATAGCAAACTCCCCAATTATTTACCAAGAGGACTTTAGTAAATGAAATGACTGACATGAATTGAGTTCAGTTAAATAATATACTTCTAAATAATTAATTTGATTCATTCCTCCATGGATGGTAAAGAGAAAATATAATTGTTTAACACCATCAAAATAGTTATAAAGTTGAAAGCTAAATTATTGACACTAAAAAAATACTGATTTTATTTTTAATGCCAGATCTAAAATAACTGAACTGCAAGATGCAAGACTCAAAATGGAAGCGCAAGCGAGTGCATTATCCAATTATCATATAAAAGACTTGAAGATGCAAACAGGTAAGATTATCCACTCACTAAAAATACATTGTAATGTTGCACCAATGATGACATTGTAATGTTACACCAATGATGACATTGTAATGTTACACCAATGATGACATTGCAATGTTACACCAATGATGACATTGTAATGTTGCACCAATGATGACATTGCAATGTTACACCAATGATGACATTGTAATGTTACACCAATGATGAAATTGTAATGTTACACCAATGATGACATTGTAATGTTACACCAATGATGACATTGTAATGTTACACCAATGATGACATTGTAATGTTACACCAATGATGACATTTTAATGTTACACCAATGATGACATTGTAATGTTACACCAATGATGACATTGTAATGTTACACCAATGATGACATTGTAATATTACACCAATGATGACAATGTAATGTTGCACCAATGATGACATTGTAATGTTACACCAATGATGACATTGTAATGTTACACCAATGATGACATTGTAATGTTGCACCAATGATAACATTGTAATGTTGCACCAATGATGACATTGTAATGTTACACCAATGATGACATTGTAATGTTACACCAATGATGACATTGTAATGTTACACCAATGATGACATTGCAATGTTACACCAATGATGACATTGTAATGTTACACCAATGATGACATTGTAATATTACACCAATGATGACATTGTAATGTTACACCAATGATGCCTGACCAGTGGCGTACTTAGAATTTTAGCCGCCTTTTCTAAGTCAATCAAATGATGGTTTTTTAAATTTAATTAATAAACATAACTAATAGTTAGGTACAGCCCTAAAAATCTGGTTTCTTTTCCTTTCATATTGAAAAGTTCCTTAATCACTGTCAATAAAATCACTGATTTGACATTCTCCATTTTCCTTTAATAATTATAAGACATAATACACGAATAATTTCTTGCAAGGACACTCAACTGATCAAAGCGTAATTTAATTCATATGCAACCTAAGATTTGCTGATGACATAGATATTTTGGCTGGGAGCAGTAAAGAACTATAAGAGCTCACTGACAAACCTGTAGACAGATTAGGTGCATATGTATTGGAAAACAGAGAAGAGCAAGGTATTGGGTAATACCTCAGCTGCCAGTATGGCAAACATCGTAACAAACCAATAAAAGCCGGAGGAGGTTCATAACTTTAAGTTTCTAGGAGTCATTATATCTAGAGAGGGTACCTGTGAAGAAGCTTAAATTCAAGCTAGAATTGGGCCGGCAATGGCAGCACTGACAAAGGGAAACACAATATGGAACAGCAAAAACGTTAGCCTTCCAACATAGCTCAAGCTGTACACTGCTCTCATTAAAAAGATTGTCCTTTATGAATGCGAGACCTGGACGCTACTGGCAACCATTGAAAGCAAGCTGCAGGCATTTGAAAACAAATGCATGCGAAAAACTTTACCGATCACTTATTTAAAACATAAATATGTCTGGAACAAAATAAACTCCATTGCGGGGTCGTCAAGAAACAATAAAAACAACAATCAAGAGATGTAAGATGATATGGTTTGGTCATGTACTGTGATATGATACTCAACAAAAATCATTATTCAAGGCACCGTAGAAGGGGATCGGAGAAGAGGGCGACAACGGAAAAGCTGGCTTGACAACATAAAGGAATGGACAGGGATGGTATTGAGTGAACTATTGGCCGCCGCTCAAGATAGGCAACTGTGGAGATTGTTATCTGTTGATGTGTCCATGCGCTCCCCCCCTACCCCAACGACCACAACGGTCACGGGACTGATGATGATAGACAAAAAAAAGAAATTATTCGTACTTCTTGGTTTAAATATCCCTTACAGACCATGAAGGTCAATGGGAGCAAGTGAAGTAGCGTTCACAAGTTTCATTGACCACTAACGAGCATGGGATTGTGTGGTTAGCACAATGCCCACGGCTCAAATTCGCGACTCGAGGTCTTGCAGCGGTTCGGTAGCCTAACTATTAATCAATCGTTAATTTCAATTAAAGCAAAAAAATAAAAGTTTATGTCATAAGTAACACTTATTAGCGTTCTTGAAAATCTAAATAACACTCTAATGTCTCCTTTATATTTCATCTTATAACCAACTACGCAAAAAGACAAGTGTGTTGACATTATTTGGTTCAAGTGATGAGCGGGTCTACTTGACAATATAACCAGCCGAGCTAAACAATTATTCACATGTAACTGAGGTAACTGGTAGGCACAAAGCGGTCTTGACAAGGAATGACATTATCGGATATCGGTGTTCATTAAGTTTCCACCATTGTAGAGGGGTTCAAGAACTTTCATCTCCATTTTGTAACGCAGTAATTCATCAGAAGAGGTGTCGTCATTTTCTGTCTCTGAGTCAGAATTTGTAACGATAAATCGAGAAATTAATCGCTAATTTCCGCAGCTCTACTTTTTTTTTTTACTATAGTTACTGCTACTGTTCTAGCACTCTAGAAAGTCTCGTAGCTGCGGTTGACACTTTGACCAGTGACAGAAAGTAAAAACCATCTATGGGGTAAAAAAAGAAAACATTGAAAACAACAGCTTGGTAGTTCCAAAATTTGATATATACTTGATAGCAGTAAAAAGTGCTTACTATCGACCGTTTAACGTGCGATAAATAAATATCGCAGACCTTAAAGATTATTATTTCACAGTCGCAAGAGTTTCATCTAGTCTCGGTGCCTGACTACATTTCATTTGTCATCATAATACAGAGAGTTGGCCCCTGAGGGACGAAGTGGGGACAGTGACTTAGCTTAGTGCTTATGACTTAGCAAGTCAGCTATATGGTAACGGTGATAATAAGCATTCAATAAACATCGAGCACGGAGCAGTACATAGATTTTCTACTCGACATCGGCACCATTGATGACTGTATCAAAGCAAAATTTTTAAAGAAAATGTTTTATCAATCCTACATTCATTCATCATCATCATCAATGGCGCTACAGCCAATGTAGGGCCCTGCACTGTTCCACCACATCCTTCTAACGATCCATGGATTTCCGATACATGCCTGAACCCCTAGCTGGTGTATAATGTATATCCATCTATACATCACCGGTCCATCTCAGCTTTGGACGACTAGTGAGTCTTCTGTCCCTAGGTTTATGCCTGTACATAACTTACTGCTCTACATTTCATCATCCTGGAAACATGTCCTGCCCAGCGCAGTCTTTCTTTTGTGTCATTGTGACAATGGCTGGTCTTTGCACAAATGGTAAAATTCTTGGTTTGTACGAATTCTTCAGATATCATTTTCTATCACTGGGCCATATATTTTCCGGAGGATTTTCCTCTCCCAAGTGTTGGGCATGTTCTCTGCTTTTCTGGTCAGAGTCCAAGTCTCACTAGCGTAAAATATTACTGGTCTTGAGATAGTATTGTATTTTGTCTGCTTTTTTCCCTTGAGAGGTTTTTGCTTCCCAGTAGCTTTTGTAATCTTAAGTAGCAAATTATTGGTTATTCATATTCTTAGAAATCAAATTGTAAACTTATGAATGTGTCACGGTCAGATGTTATGGTGTGAGAATGACTGAGCGAAAACGTAGGGTGAATGATAAACAAAGCGTGAACACCCGTGGACTTGAATACTCGCTCACCGGGTGTTCACAGGGGAGTGTGTAGAGATGTCAGGTGAGAGTGTCAAATGAGGGAAGAGTGTGTAATAAGCAGGTAGAGGGACGAGGGAGAACAGATACAATTTTTTTGAGCGTGGACCAGGACGGTCATGTTTTTGTCGATATGTTGAGAGAGAGACAAACACAGTGAATGTATTCTATGATAGCTGCTACACTATATTGCTATGGATATACATATGTCTATATATGCTGTAAATAAACGTCATTTTCTCTGTTGAGTTCAAGTCTCGTGACTACTTTTACAACTATACTGTACGCCTGATGTTATATCTGTGGTNTCTTGTTGTTGTTGACTTGTCCTGTTCTCGAATAGTATTCGAGAAACTACTAGAGTTGTCTTGAGCTCGACGCGCGGTGGACTATAAAAAGACCGCCCGTATAACGTTGAGGGGGATAAGACATACGGAGACAGCCGAGAGACAGTATCGCGGAGACTGTGCGTGACCCCTGCGTGGTATCGTTAGTGTAAGTTGAGATTTTTCCTTTTCAAGGCCTTGCTGGTAATTGTAGTTATCTTTTAAAACTCTTGAAGTGTAATATTTTTACATGCCATTTTTGTAAAAGGGTTTAGTCAACCTCTCAATTCTGTATTGAGTAGATGTTTGTGTTTTTTTGTTGCTTGTAACTTAATGTGATTCCTTTAAAAGTACTATTTGATTTATATTTTATTAAACATTCAGTTAATATTTTACTTTCCGATTTCTTGTGTTATTCATTGTAAGTCTGTGGTTAAATTCAGACTTAAGATAGTGACACAACGGCTTTTTCTATTGTCACGTTCCCCTAGACAAGCCAATACAAATTAGAATAGATGTAATTCAATTCGTAATACGTGACAATATGAATCGTGGGCACTTTTTTACAAGTGCCCCTAATGCCCCAATGGGATCAAAGTGTTGTTTTCACATTAATCTGCAGGCAAATAAACGGATTTTTTGTTTGCATTATGGTAAATCACGGAGAATAGAATGCATGTCTATGTTAGTTGACGTTGGGCAATGGAGCACTGATTCATCGTCCTTGGAGTCTTCATTGTACAGCTCAGAACAGTATTCGGTCCATCTTTTGATAACTTCTTGTTCTTCTGTAATACAGTTTGCAGATTTATCTTGTATTGTTGAGATGCGACCTTGCTTGGTGGATGTCAGATCTTTGACAATCTTATAAGCCTTTTTTGAGTCGTTCCTTGGTAGATTTTCATCGATGTCTGAGCATTGTTGTTCTATCCAGTTTGTTTTTGCTTTATTCATTTCTTTCCTGATCTTTTTATTGATTGCTCTGTATTTGGGTGCTCCTTCTGCAGTATTCTTTACGTTCTTAAGTTTTCTTCTCTCATCGCATAGCTCTAGAATATACGTGGAGACCCATGATTTTTTTATTGCATGTTTCTTGCCAAGTACATCTTTTGCTGTCTCAATTATTGTGGTATTGAAGGTATCAGTGATTAGATCTATGTCCTTATCCGTTTCTGACTCACATAGTGCGGTCAGTGGAGAAAATTTCCCTCCAATTTTTGCCCTGAAAACCTCTGCGATTTCTGGATCTTTTAGTTTTTCAAGTTTTAATCGTGAATAGCTTTGTTTTGCTATCTTTTTCAGGTGGAGATGGAAAGATGGCTGTGCGAAAACTGAAAAGGGGGAAATCGGCTGGAGCAGACAACATCCCCGGTGAACTGATTCAGGCAGGAGGTGACCCAGAAATAAACATTCTAACCAACACCCTGGACTCAATCGCTGATTGTAAGGAAGGGTAATCTACTGTTGTGTCAGAACTACCGTACAATCAGCCTGATTAGTCACCCCAGCAAAGTCATGCTTATGGAAATACTAAACAGACTGAAACCACAAGCAGAGCAAATCATTGCAGAAGAACAGGCAGGCTTCAGAGCAGGAAGGAGCACAACGGAGCAGATCTTCAACCTGCGAGTGCTCTGTGAAAAACATCTCCAACACCAGAGCGACTTCTTTCATGTCTTCATAGACTTTAAAAAGGCGTTCGACAGAGTGTGGCATGCGGCACTGTGGGCAACTATGTACAAATTCAATATTAATGCTAACCTCGTTGCTGTGATCAAGAACCTGTACAACAGAGCAACCAGCGCAGTACTCTACAACAGCAAGCTGGGAGATTGGTTCAAGACCACTGTTGGTGTCAGACAAGGGTGTTTACTGTCCCCCATCCTCTTCAACCTCTTCCTTGAAAGAATTATGACAGAAAACCATGTCGAAACGGTCAGCATCAGAGGGAGAACTATAACTAACCTACCCTTCACCGATGACATAGACGGCCTAGCTGGCAGCGAGGACGAATTAAAAGAATTCCTTGCAAAGCTAGAGAAGACATCAAAGGTTTATGGCATGGAAATCAATGCAGAGAAGACCAAGGTCATGGCAAACCAAAAATTCACCATTGAAATACGGATAAACGAGCAAAAACTCGAGGAGGTCTCTACCTCTAAATATCTAGGGGCTATAATATCCGATGAAGGCTCAAAGCCAGAAATTGTTGCCAGAATGGCCCAAACAACTGCAGCATTAAGCAAACTTAAACACATCTGGCAAAGCAAGGAGCTCTCTCTGAGATCAAAGATTCGACTAATGCGCTCTTTGGCGATGTCAGTCTTCCTGTATGGTTGTGAGGCTTGGACGCTCACCGCAGACCTCAAAAAAAGAATTAATGCGCTAGAGATTAGATGTTTTCGAAAGGTACTAAACATGTCCTACACGGCGCACATCACGAACGAAGCGGTCCGCGATAAAATAAGTGCTGTCATTGGCCATTACGAGGTCCTTCTCACCTCAATTAGAAAGAGGAAATTACGATGGTATGGACACGTGACAAGATCTGGAGGTCTCTCAAAGACGATATTGCAAGGCACAGTCCAGGGAAGAAGAAAAAGAGGCAGACCAAGGAAGAGTTGAGAGGACAATATCAAAGAGTGGACCGGCCTTTCATTTAGCGATTCCCAGAAGGCAGCTCAGAACCGTGACACATGGCATGAGATAGTGTGCAGCTCAAAATGGTGCCCTAACGACCCAGCGTCGGGTTAAGGAACAGTTCAGATCAGTTCAGTATGGTGAGTCAAATAAGGTGTCAGCTGTTACTGGCTAGACTAACCTATCGAATGTCATGGACAAATTTTAAGCTGTGAAGACCAGTTATTGACCAGTTATTGACCAGTTATTTTAAATAGACTAAATTCAGCATTTAATGTAAAAGTAACTTAGACATGGATATTTTATAACTTTTTGATCTCTAATCAGTGTCTTTTGTTCTTGTCATGGACATACAGTGTAATTATTCTTAATTTTAAACCACACACATCAAAACACACGCATACACTCACACACACACAAGCTAAGCTACTACTTAATACACTACATACTAACCAATTACCAATTCAATATGAATTTAATTAAAGCTTATATTCCTTGCGAAATTTAAACTTTCACCTCCCTTAAACTTAAATGTAACGTACTTTTCATAGAAATTATGGCTATGCTCACTTGCTTTACTTTTCCGGTAAATGTAATAGTAAGTTTAATTCGATATTAATCAATAATTTAATTTTATCCATTTAAATTATGACTTATCAACTTATTTTATTATCTTTTTAGCGCATTTTTGAGATGTCGAAATCGCTATTGCACCCGTTTTGTCCGTCCGTCCGTCTGTCATCACCCTTGATCACAGCATCCATAAGTCCTAGACCTATGATGTATATATGTTTTTTGTATGCCCTGACCTGCCATTTGTGCATCAACACTCAGTTACTCGATCCGTTTAAAAACCCCGTTAAAACTACCAAAAAATATTTCGAATCGAGAGGTAACACTAGCGCAGGGAACGGCCGCCATTGCCGGAAGTCGAATGCATAATTCCTCATGCATTGAAGAGTGGTGCGAAAGGGTGCAAAAGAATTAGTTGTTTTTTTTTAGTTGACGTCATTAGAATATGTGTAAAAGTTTAGAGAGTTTTACGTCATCATTTGTGGTGACTTGAAGTTGGATTAAAGAGAAAATAATTTTTTTTTTTAATGTAAAGAAATGACTTTTAAATAAAAAAAAATGTCAGGTATATTCATTACACAAGAAAATTCATAAAAATATGTCTAAAATCTAAACACAATTACTGATAACTACATAATTCTGATATCTAACATAAGTACTGATACATAATACGAAAATGCGCTAACACGTCCTGAATTCCAATAGGTACCAGGCTTAACATGATTTTTTAAAATATGTGTAATGCATTTGTCTCAAAATAATGTTGTTGGTATTTATTTACATGTTGGATTTAAATAATATCTTTCAAACAGAAACTTATTTTTAATGATAATAAATACAATTTAACATTATGATTGAAATTGAAGTTCCGAGTTAGCACACTTGATATGAACAGTAACTCATGTCTGAATTGGAGATGATACCATGAAAGTATCGATACCATGTTTGTGATAGGAAGAGAGATAGAGAGAAAGAGAGATAACAACATAAAAAATAAACTGTTAGCTTTACCGGATACCTGTCTGCTAAGTGTTTAAACATTCGGCCAGTTGCTAGTGAGCCTATCTCTCTTAACATAAGTGCTGGAAGGTGCAGCTACTAAAGTGTAATATTTTGTATTAGGTTGATTTAAGTAAGTGTTGAAGAGCACCAGCACACACTGATACTGATCACTGATAAATAAGTTATAATCTAGTTATAGTAATGTTAATGACATACTAAATTAAGAACTGTATACTGTATACTAAATACTGTATATTAATTTTTAATTTACATGTTATTTTAATAATACTATAATTCGCAATCATGGTTATATTATAGTATATAGTCATAGTGTAGACAGTATAGTATAAGTGTAGTGAAGTCTAAGTACTTTTCACTTTACTGAATAAGTTATAAGTATAGATGAAAAAAGAGTATATGATATATGAAAATACTTAATAAATAATAAGTATTAGTTAGTATAAGCTAGTATTAGTATTTAATATTTAATTTAGGAAACTGTTGGCTGTAACTTAAACTCTAACTCTAGTCTATGTCATGGTCATGGTCATTATTTTATCTCAAAATTGAATGTTTTTATATTTTTAAAGTTACTGTTATTTAAATATTTGAATAAATGGGACATAATAGTTTATACTGATATTAGTTAAACTATCAAAAGACATATTTTTAAAAGTTAATGACTGGGGTGAGATCAGTTGTGTACTAATATGGATCCGAGATCTCAGGGTGTGGCCTATAATAACTTATTAAACTTCTTTATGATATAGTTATAATTTAGAGAAAGTTGTTACTTTTAACACACAATAAAAGTATCAGCCAAATGAACTTGGCTGCATGAAAAAAAAATTGACACTACTTGACCTACCCATCATCGCCTTAATTCTTCAAGTATTTGGTGCCATGTCATATAACCTGTTATCATTTTTAGTAGTAGTAATATAAAATATATATACAGTAGTTTCAGTGGTACCTGGAGATATGAAATTAATCAGTTCCGGGGCGTCTTTTGTATCTTGGATCTTTTGTATCTCGAACAAAGATTGACATGTAAAATACCTAATCCGTTCCAAGCCAAAAAAATAATTCCAGTGGCCTTTTGTATCTTTGATTTTTTGTTTCTGGAAGCATTCATATTTCAAGGTACCACTGTACATAATATACTATAACTAACCAGAAATAAAATTTCTAAAAGGTTCTTTAAATGAAATTCTTACAATTAACAGAAGTGTGTAAGCATATATTATTTTATTTACTCCTATGGAAAGTTAAATATTGATGCGTAAGTGAGCATTGCAAAAGAGGGTGTTAAAGATTAGTATAGTTTAGGTGCATTGGGTGGAGGGGAGTTACAATAATTGTGATTATGATAAATATATAATGTGTTAATTGCACACGTATTGTCAAGTAAATTTTCTTCTATTCATTACAGTTTTTGTATTTGTGCAAAAAAGAGTTTTCCTGTTAATTAATTGACATGGCAGCTATTAATACAGATTTGTCCAAGATTGGGTAAGACATTTTTAATGTTTCTTTTGTAATTTAATTATAACATTTCACAAAATTATTTTCCTTTTTTTTTTAATAAATAAAAACATTACTATTACTCATTACATGAATGATTATGATTCAGATACTGTTAAATGTCATTCTAGATATCCTTACGATGCTCACAATGATTCTATAGTACTTCAAAGAATTTAAAATCGTATTTACTACTTATAATAGAAAATACCAGCACTTCCCTGGCCCTAAAAGCGTGCATGTTGGGAGTACACTTCCTTATGACCTTTTAATTTAACCTTAAATTTTCTATACTGGTTATTCTAGTTCCATACATCCAGCCAGTATGTAATGTTTAAAATAATATTTAAATAGCTAATTGGAGAAAAACCAATATTTTGGGTCCTTGGCCCTGAACTAATATTGTGTAAAACTCTAGGTATATAACAACACTAGCTAAATTCCCACGTGCTGAAAGAGAAAAGTAGGATTTCAGTCAGTGTTATAACCTGTGTAACACTTTTCTGTAAGATGGGACCATAAGTAACAAAGACCATTGGAAAAGTTAAAAACTGACATTGAAGTCATGCCCGCAAAAAAGTATGTTCATCCGTTTCAGTTAAACCAGGTAAGCCGCCGACTAATTTCATAAAGATGAGGCCATGAATAATAAAGTTTAACATGGCAAACATTGCAGATCGTTAAGACTGTTGCGCATAGAATTTTGAAATGAAATCTGCTTAACTTTTGGACATGATTTTGTAACACCCTATACTTTCTAAATATGACTCATCTAAATTTTATGTATTAAATTTGAGCAAGAAACATCCATTGTAGTCATAACCCTTTGTGGGAGTGTACTCAAAAACTTTCTGAAGTTTTTATCTGATGAATAAAATACTAGGTATACTGCTTTAAATAAACTACATTAAGGGCCTGGTGGCCCAATAGGTGTAAGATGTAAAGTTTAAAACAACAGTTGATTCCAATTTGGATTATGATTGAAATATCGGTTTGTCGATATTATTATAGATTGTGTGAAATAGAATGGGGAAAGAGTCTTAAAAGTTTATGAAAAAGAGATTAGGACCCCCAGCTAAAAAAAGAATGGATAATATAAGTTAAATGTCTTTGAGTAGTTTATCATGGGCCATCAAGTTTTTATATACCAAGTTTGGTCAAGATCCTTTTCCAAAGTATCCAAGTTTAAACAAATTTTTCATATAGCTCATGTAAGGAAGAAACTACATTTGGGCTCTCGTCCCCCAGTGAGTGATGATTTAAATATTTTTTTGCCTTTTACCATTGCGGGAGCATACTCAACAACTCCCCAAAGTTTCACGCTTCTACCTACATGGAAAATAGGAGAATTAGTGATGAGTCAGTTTTTATATAGCTCATGTAAGGAAGAACCTACATTTGGGCCTCCAACCCCCTGTGAGTGGTTTTTTTAAATTTTTTTTTCGCTAATTATCATCAGGAGAGTGTACTTACCAACTTCCCAGTTTTATACTTGTACCTACACAGGAAGTCTGAGAATTAGTGATGAATCAGTCAGTCAGGATGCATATATTAGAATGCAAGTATGCAACATTATGTCAAAGCAATTAGTAAATAACTTTTGGAACAATAATATTGGGAACAAATTAAAAACATTAATTTGTATTTATATAGATATATTCTGCGGTAAGGGCTACAGATATATTATGTGGTAAGGGCTACAGATATATTCTGTGGTAAGGGCTACAGATATATTCTGTGGTAAGGGCTACAGATATATTCTGTGGTAAGGGCTACAGATGTATTCTGTGGTAAGGGCTACAGATATATTCTGTGGTAAGGGCTACCCAGCAAACATTTCAAGGTAGACAAAATAAAAAGTTGTATTTTATTAAGCCTCTTACAGTACCTGGTTATTATCATTTTAGGATGGTATGACCATTTATGAGTACTTGCTGATTTGAGACTGAACCACCTGTCATGATCTCATTGCTGTCTTTTGAAAAGAAAGATGAGTCTGTTTAATACTGTAGCTATGGCCCAGCTTATTCTTGATCTGTAAATGGCTCGGGAGCCAGTATAGCTAGACAAGTTGTGTGGACCTACCTAGGATGTGATTTGATGATATTTAACCATCATGTGTCTTCATCATTATTTTATAGTCTTTAATTTACACTATAAGATTTAAATAAATGGAGAGCTGAGTAAAAAAACAAACTGTTTTTCATTGTTTGTGCTATTGAAATTGAAAGTTCAAAAATTATTCAACCAAATTCACTAGATAAGACTGTTTTGTACGGCACCAACCACATCAATACTTGTTTACTTATACACTGAGTGATTCTTTTTCAGCTTATTAAATACAAATTAACATACAAATTTCTTTACTCACCAAAATAAGTTTGACTAATAGATCAGTTTTTTAATGATTTTAAAAGGTACTTTTCCCAAAGAAAAAATTATTCATCCCATTATACCAAACCACACGCAATAAAGACTAAACTAATAAATCCCATACAGACGAAAGATCAATTTATAATAATAAGGCAAGGTGAATGCTTGTGAATCCTTTCTGATTTGGTAATGAACTCTATATCATTGCTGTCGTACTCTGACTTCCAAATGATATAATTTTCCAACTTCAAGTTAATATAAAAAAATTAAAACTATAAGTTCCTTTTTCAGACTATGCAAGTGAAGCAGTTTCTATAGCCACAGCATGCTAAGGGTTTGTGTGGTTAGGACAATGCCTGGCCACCTTTACTTTAACCCCAACAAGGGTCAAATGCCTGGCCACCTTTACTTTAACCCCAACAAGGGTCAAATGCCTGGCCACCTTTACTTTAACCCCAACAAGGGTCAAGTTAATTTGAAGTCACTGTAATGGAGAGAGTTTCTGTTTTCATCAAATTTGGAATTAACAAAATGTATTTTGTTGTTGGTTTCCATAATTAAATTTGTTCCATATCCAATGTTCCCTCTTAGGTTTGTTGGTCTGCGTGCAAAGCAAAAAAGAAACCAGTGTGCACAGTTGCACAGCATCCATTGTTTGTGAAATATTTATACAAAATTTGTTGCACCATAATTCTAAACAGCTGCGCAACGTTGTTAAGATGGCAATGCACCTGCACAGCCTAAAGGGAACATAGTTTTATAAAAGAAGATGATCATATTATGTTTTTCAATTGCTCTCAGTTATACCTATGAAGACATCCAGGGGATGGCACAGGTAATACTGTCTAATACCAGTCTGAGACCCACTGTTGGAATTATTTGTGGTACAGGTCTAGGAGGGATTGCAGATGTTGTGGAGAATCCTGTCACAGTGTCTTATGACACTGTACCAGGTTTTCCTGTCAGCACAGGTGATTGTTAAAATCAGTTTAAACTTTCTTTTATATTATAGTTCTTAAAATATTTTCCTATGGCTAGTTTCCAACAGTATAGTAAATTTATTGAATACAGGATTGTGAAAGCTATTTATATTTATTTATTTGATTATTTACCCATATGCATGGTATTATGAAATTCAAAGACATATTAACTTAATTAAACAGCTTATTCCATAACTTTACAACAATATTTTTTTGCACTTTGAAATCACATTGTGAATATATTTGTTATTGGTATTATATATTTTTTTTTTTTTTAAATTGTATAGATTTAAAACATGTGAATCTGTTTTATTTTGACTTATTTCTATTTGAAAAGTATTAGGACAATTGTTAGGATGCTAAGTATTTATTGTATAAACCAAAAATTTCATTTTAAGTTTCTTCCTCTCAATGGTTTGTTTGTGCGGCGTCCTTATATATATTATATTACCTACTAAATATCTACCAAATTAAATAGTGTTAAAAGGTGCAAGTTAAATATTGGTGTAATTTTTGTTTTGATTGCTTTAAATTTGTATCAAATCAACATGACCTCAAGAATGTATCTCTTATAAATGACTCCAATATTCAGTGAAAGGCCACTCTGGAAAGTTCGTGTTTGGAACATTGAGTGGGAAACCTGTTTTACTTATGATGGGAAGATTTCATTATTATGAAGGATATCCAATGTGGAAGGTAATTTACTTTGTCAAAAATATTTTATCATTTAGTTAATCATCTTATCTCATCTGTGACAGATGCTCCTTCTATACTAGGGCTGCGGAAATTATATATTAATTTCTCGATTAATCGGTAAAAAAAAATTATCGATTAAAATTAATTTAATCCATAAAATAGCGAATAAATTGAAGAGGTGTTTTAAATAATTTTTCCGATTTATTGATAAATGATTAATTATTAATATTAATAATAATTTGCTTTTTTTTTTACTTACACACTTCTCCATTAAAAAAAAAGGATCTTCTAAGCGAAACTTTAAAATAAGCTCTTATATTTAAATTTTAAAAATGTTAATTGCCTGTTTTTGTTACTTCCCTTGAAATTTTCAGTTTAATGACATCCTACATCTTATTTTTAGCTTAATCAAAATTATTGATTAATTATTCGGTAATTTTTCAAAAGTTAACGATTAAATTTAAATTAATCGATAACAGCCCTATTCTATACAGAAGATTATTGCGTCCTACACTTATCTATGGTTTGTGTTTAGGGGCCGTCCATAAATGACGTCACGCGATTTTTGCCGATTTTTGACCCCCTCCCCCCCCCTACGTCACGCGTCGTCACAAAATCGTAGACCCCCCCTCCAAAAGTACGTCACAAAACTTCAAAAAAAAAAACACACTTTATTTTCAAAATAAGTGTTTCAAATCACTTTTTTTGTCATTTAAGTATTCATTTAATGTATTTCTACAATGTAATATTGTAACACGCATGAAGCTAAGTAAAAGACATTAAATAAATTGTAAGCCAGTGATTATCAAACTTTTACATATCAGACGACCGCAAAGAATTTTTCCATTTCACCAGGTACCGATGCATTCTTTTGTCCGTTTGACATGATTTTCTCTGTACTGATTTGATAGCAAAATGAGGCCCTACAAAACTTAAAGCCCTATAAGATTAAGTATGAATTCAGATTGTCTTATTTATTATATTTTTAAAATAAATGTTAAGTTTCCAAGGCATTGCAAGACAGCTAATGAACAATGCAGCGGTAATGTCAAAAACCATTCGATGTGATTAACCTTCATGATTAAGCTCGTGAATATAACTGTTGATGTTACAAGAATCATTGCATTGTTGACAGACCTAGAATATATAGATACAAGTGAGACAATTCCTCCAATTGATTTCAATCTTTTAATGACAGTTTTCCTACTAAGTATATGCACATCAAAGGCATTTGACCTAAAATTATCACATTGGTATCACGTCTCATGTTTTCTAAAAAAATTATTAGGTATGCGCTGGAAGAAGAAATCGGAAAATAGCCAATACTGTACGAACCCCACATTTGTGCAGGAAAGTAGAGTGCCATCTTGTAAATACAGTAATTCCTGCAAGTTGAGGACTGAAAAATTACTATAACATTATTAAAATATCCAATCTTATCATAACTTTTTACTCCGAAGCTCACAAGTTTGTTTGTTTTGTT
>MUZC01001994.1:574521-608919 GCA_002072015.1 Radix auricularia | reverse complement strand
TCCCTCCCCCACGTCACGCATCGTCACAAAAGTGAGACCCCCCTCCCCCCCTAGGTGCGTGACGTCATTTATGGACGGCCCCTTAGTCCTGCATTCTTATTAGAGTTTTAAATGTTGATAGTGTTGGCTTTCCTGGTTACTTCAGGCAACCCATTCCATGTCCGAATTCCGGACAGAAAGAACAAAAATTTGTATGTGTTCTTGCATAAGGAGTAAGAAAGGTGTTTTTATCCTTATGTCTATCTGAGGGTTGTATTAAGTTATCTTTGTGTTTTATTTCTAAATTAGAATTAATTGCTTTATGAATAATTACTACTTTACTCTTGGTTCTTCTATCCTCAAGTGTTTCAATGTTTAATGATCTAACTAATGGTGTTATTCTTGTCAGTTTTAAATAATCATCACATATAAATAGGGCTGTCAATATTGTTGAAAAATGCTGCCCGGGTACCCGTCCAAAATATGAACAGGTACCCGGGTTACCCGTTCGAAATGTCTCAAAATTTTCGTCATTATGCCGGATATTATTACTATTAGACTTTTACTGCTTTGTTTATTGTTAAAATGCACATTTTGATGTAATGAGTGAACGATTGTAAAATGATGACATTGAAATACTACTGTAGTACAGTGGTGTAAAAACCGTGAGCAAAGAGGTGCTAAGGCTTTTTTTAGCGTGGGGGGTGGGGGTATGCTAATTGTATGATGACATGGCGGGTTATTTCTAGTTCATAACTGTAGCTGACAACTGTTTTAATTAACTAAAATTTTCAGGACTTGCCCCTACTTAGTGGACCCATCCCCCAGTATTTATTTTTGTAATACGGTAAAGATATTCAATGATTGAAATATGATTTAATAAATAAAAAATAAAATTTAAAAAACCACAACCCCCACCCACCCAGAACATAGCGGTTGTTTATTTCTTTTAAAGTATGGTGGGGATAGGATTGGAGACATATGTTAGTGGGGGGGATAGATAAAATAAATTGGCGCGTCTCAATCAGTAACAAAGTTGAGCGGCCTATTTCAAAGCCAAGGTCATTTCTAGCCATTCCTAGTTATCACTCTTGTGTCCTATTTTGTGTCATACTGAAAGGACAGACCCACACCCACCGTGTATTTTTTGTTATTATTATAGTGAAAATCATTTGATGATTGAAATATTTTTTTTAAAGTATTTGGTGGAGATAGAAGTGGAGACACGTGTGTGTCGGTGTGTGTGTCGGTGGGGGGGGGGGGGGGGGTTATTAGATAAACAACATTGGCTTGCTCAATCAGTATCAACGATAAGCGGCGTATTTCAAAGCCAAGATCATTCCTAGCCTTTCCTAGTTAATATTAGTTATGGGCGTTGGGTTCTATTTTCCTTACTTGAACAATTCAAAGAACTAAAACCTTTTTTTGTTTTAAATGATTTTTGTTACATGTTCCTCGTAAAAAAAGTATATTAAAATAATTTGTAGTTCGTCGGGACAGTGTTTTATTTCCTTTAACACGTAGATCTATATCTTTTAAAGCATTTTCATCTTAATACGCATTTCACCGTAGATCTATTTATTTCAAATGAAAAGTTTTAATTTGATAAATTATTCGCGAGCCACAGTTTAAATACTGGTGGTAAAGATGTTGATGACCATTACAGTAACATTTTCACGGGTACCCGGGCGCCATTTTACTAACCGGGTAATTCCCCGGGTCCCGGGTACCCGTTGACAGGCCTACATATAAACTTACAATTTTTAATTAGCTGCAGTTTATCATGACTTATTCTTAAGCTTCAACTTTTTAACTTGACAATTCCATGGATGGAAGAAATTTTGCACATTTCCATAGCTATCAAAGATGGGTGATAATGCAATCTGTCATTTAGATTTGGTTTTGTCCATTTGTTCATAGAGGAAGGCTTTTTGCTGAAACGTTTACTGTTTTGTGATGCCCTGTCAGGCGTGTAGATGCCCTGTCAGGTGTGTAGATGCCCTGTCAGGTGTATAGATGCCCTGTCAGGCGTGTAGATGCCCTGTCAGGCGTGTAGATGCCCTGTCAGGGGTGTACATAGCATGTTTAATATCATTTATTTTTCTATGGAAACTCTAGATGTTATTTCTCATAGGTAGCCATGCCAGTGAGGGTTATGAAGGCGATGGGAATAGAAACCTTGCTCCTGACCAATGCTGCTGGAGGCTTAAATCAGAGCTACAAAACTGGGGACATTATGTTACTGAAAGATCACATAGACCTCCCAGGTCTTACCGGGGAATGTGTGTTGATAGGCAAAAATGATGATAGGCAAGTCTTAGATTATAGTTGTTTTATATTGGCAAAAATGATGGTAGGCAAGTCTTAGATTATAGTTATTTTATATTGGCAAAAATGATGGTAGGCAAGTCTTAGATTACAGTTGTTTTATATTGGCAAAAATGTTGATAGGCAAGTCTTAGATTATAGTTCTTTTATATTGGCAAAAATGTTGATAGGCAAGTCTTAGATTATAGTTGTTTTATATTGGCAAAAATGATGGTAGGCAAGTCTTAGATTAAGGTAGTTTAATATTGGCAAAAATGATGATAGGCAAGTTTTAGATTTTAGTTGTTTTATATTGGCAAAATTGATGATAGGCAAGTTTTAATCATAGTTATTTTATATTGGCAAAATTGATGAAAGGCAAGTCTTAGACTTAGATGACTTAGATTAAGGTAGTTTTATATTGGCAAAAATGATAGGCAAGTTTTAGATCATAGTTGTTAAACAATGGTGAAAATGATGATAGATTATAGTGTTAAATTGTGGTCAAAATGATGACAAAGTCTTAGAACAAAGTTGTTTTATAGATTTGAGCTTTTGTTTCCAATCATCAGGATGAAATATTAAACAAATATTAAATTATTGTTATTCAAAAGATTTTAACATAGATGTATTTTCTGGACATTTACTGTAATAAAACAGGGTTAATATAAATATAACTCCTGCTGATTACTGTAATACAACAGGTAATATAACTCCTGCTGATTACTGTAATACAACAGGTAATATAACTCCTGCTGATTACTGTAATACAACTGAGATAATGTATCTCCTGAACCTTATGTTTGTGTATATAACTAGTATAAATAAGATCAAACTTTGTCTGAAGTTAACCTAAGTTTAATTATTATTATTGTTATTAATGAACCTATTTCAGGTTTGGTCCTAGATTTCTAGCCACTAATGGAACTTATGATACTGACTTAAGAGAAAAGTTTTTAAGAGTTGCCACTGAGCTTGGCCATGGTGATCTCATGAAAGAGGGTATTTATATCATGATTGGTGGTCCAACATTTTCTTCATCTGCTGAAGCGCGAGTTCTACGAATGTTTGGAGCAGATGCAGTTGGTAAGATCTTCACAAATAAAAAAATAATAAGTTTAAGCATTTGTGAATCTGACTGAAAGTTTATTTTTTATATATAAAATATTAATTTATTTGTTTAACTTTATACTTTCAACATAGTTCTTTTTATTTTCTTTTAATTAACTTCATATTATCATGGAAAATATATAAAACCTACGTGGTTAAATGTTTCAATAAAGTTTACTAAGAGGTTGCTAACATAATTGAGATTTTAAAAAAATTTTAAGATAAAGTTACTCTTTGCTTTAATTATGAATTATATTTAGAAAATTGCTCACTTTTAAGTTTAAGCATCATTAATTATTGCACCAGTGCTGTGTGATGCGTTACCATGGTAACACAGTGGATGAAACAAATCTGTCTAATCATTGATTACAAATTCTGTTACTGTTAGTTACACTAAAAGTGAATTAAAATGAACAACATAGCTTTCTATAGTCAAGAAAAAATTAATGACTTATAATAAACTCTAAATTTTTGCATTTAACTTTTAAATGTAATTATTTTGTAATGATATGTCCTTACACCAGGGATGAGCACTGTGCCAGAATCAGTTGTTGGAAGACACAGTGGCATGCGTATTTTGGGTTTGTCACTTATCACAGATATGGTGGAGCTTGAAGATGGATCTCAGTTTCAGGTTACCCATGAAGATGTTCTAAAGACGGCCAATGAAAGGGCTCAGCTAATGCAGAAGATGTTTCTCAAATTTGTTACACTAATTGATTAAATAGCATAATACTTACTCACAGTGCCAGATTTACTTTTCTCAAGTTTTGCAAAAAAGCTCAACTGAAGCAATTGCAAAAATAAATCATACTTTTTACTTTTTTATTCCTGATTCTTATGTAGTTATATGGATCTATCTAGCGTGTAAATTTTGACATTGACATCATCCAAGTCTTAACTTTTAATTAAACCTTAATTTATAGTTCATACACCAGTTCAGTGTGTGGCATGTTATAGTTCATACACCAGTACAGTGTGTGGCATGTTATAGTTCATACACCAGTACAGTGTGTGGCATGTTATAGTTCATACACCAGTACAGTATGTGGCATGTTTTCATCAGATGATAGAGGTGCATAACTGAATCAGTTTTAGTTATATCACTGATGATATTGAGAGGTGTATAACTGGATCAAGAGAAGGATTTATTAATGTTGCTACACAAAATAAAACTGATTATCATGTGAAAAAACTTGTTATAAAGCATTGATACTTAATATACTGATAATGCATTTTATCTGATGTAGTTAAAATAATCATCTTTTAGCTACTTCTCTTTTCCAAAAATTGCCATATATTTATAAATCATGATGCAGTCATCAGTAATTATTTATTTTTTTAAACTAAATTATTTATTATTGTGCCAATTTTGTCATATCCGGTACTACTTAATTAAAAATGTAATACTAGGACTAGGTTAATAATAATATGTCAATTTCTTGCCTCTGTGATCTTGCAAGATGTCTATTTAAATATCCAAGTTTCAAGCTCAAGTTTTGTAATTATTCCTGGTAATTTTATGTGTAAATTTGATCTCCAAGCCAGGACAAGAGTGTTGGGATCTCTGTTGATACCTCCTGGTTTAAAATAGAATCACACTTATGCTCTTTTATCTATTTACTCAAGAATCTTCTTGGTTAGAATTAGAAGTAATAATAGCATTAGATTCTAGTTATTTGCATAATATTGTAGAATTTGCTCTCAGATACTGGATTACATCCGTTTGGTAACAATGTTTGTTTGGTTAAATTGGAGACTTCCGCAACCAAAATTGCATGTTAAAAATGCTAAACCTTTATAACACATGTTAAGAACATCCTTGTTCTACTTTGAATCATTTATACCACACAAAGTGAGGGGAACTATTTCAACCAAAGTTAATGTCAATAGTCACATCTAATCTTGTCAAAGTTTAGCTTCATTGGCATTATTGAAAATACAGGTTAACACGAGTAAGTATTTCCTGTTGCTTGCCGGCAAAAGATACTTTACTCTTATCAAATTTAGGCATGGCTTTCATTAGTCCATGAAGTAAAAGTAAGGCAGACTTTCTCAATAAATTCACAATTACTTGTTACATTAAAGGTAGGACTTTGATATCTAGTCTTCTATTTTTATTTTTTTAGATATTTAAACTGCTGTACATCATATTTTATTTTTTAACTTGATTCTATCATTTCAATTACTTGTGACTTTGTATCACCAAACATTAAACCCAATTTAAGCATTTAACTAAAAATTCTTTATATGACTATGAGCCCATAATGTTTTTCATACATTGTGATAATTGGTCTATTTTTCCTACTTTAAAAAAATAACCTTTAGGGTAAAACTGTGTTCAAACTATGTGTAAGATAACATTTTGCTGGGCATTGCTATTACACAAAATGTTAACAATTTATGGACTTCTAATGTGCAGTACAGAAGTTATTGCAGTGTCATTATTTATATTATTTAAATGAATTGTTTGTAGATTATTTCTCTAAGATTTTTTCAGATTCTACAATTTATTTTATAATTCCTTTCTTGATGTGGAGAGTGTTTTTATACACTCATGTGGCCTAGTGCTCATTTCATTACATTGAAAAAAACTAGAAATAGAATGCTAATTCTTTCCTGTCAAAATTTTTCTGATTCTGCATCTAGTGCTTTACTTAGCGATGATTTATACAAAATGTATCAGTTTTGACTGTAGGTAAATTGATAAAAGTATTTTATAAATTTCTATAAGAAGTGATTGAAATATCTTATAAATAGTCTGAAATGAGGTAATTCAAAAGAAAATGCCATTAATATAAATAATTTACTATAATCATTTTTAAACTGTTAATTTTAAAAAAATATATATATTTATTAATTTTTAATAATTAATTATTATAGTAAAAGATTTTTTAACATATATTTCACAAACATGTTACCAAGAAAGCATTAAATCTCCTTAAAAAATGATGTAACAAAAAGATGGCAATAAACTTTTGAATTAATTCACTTTTAGTAAGTTTTAGAGTAATATTTAATTTATAATTCTAGATTTAAAATGAATTAACCCATATCAAAATAATTATTAATGTCTCATAGCATTGTTTTCTGTACTATTTTTTCAACAGTAAAGTTGGAGCAAATTTTTTAAAATTTGTAAGTAAACTTTTGAACTTCTTGCATTTATTTTAAGATCTCAATGAAGAAAGGGCATTAATGTGTTATAAACATGCATAAATAAAATATGGCTGCCTACACCACATCTAAATAAACTTCCACTTCCATGACTTTTTTTAAGGGTGAAAAAAAATACAAAATTCCAGGACAAAATACAAAAATTAAAATTGTTTTAAATCTCAAAAGATATCCAGGATGACAGTTAAATAATTATGGCGCAAATAATTGTTTCAAGAGAATGAGAAACCACTTCAGGGGGATTCAAGTTGGAAAGACTGTTTGAATTAATTTATATTTCTTAAATATCAATACCTTTTTTTAGTCTAATTTTATTTTACTTGTACCAATTTTTGTTGTAATAATGAAATAAGAAATTACTAACACATTCAGTATTTACAATTTGTAATCAATAAAGTTTTCTTCTATTAAACATTTTGACATTTTTTAAAACTTGTGTACATATTAAACAAGTACAATGTAATGAGATAAAAAATTAAAATTTTATTCACAATATCAAAAGACTGATGACTCATAAATAGTACATGAAATGAAACCACTTAATTTACCAGACACGGTTCTGTCTAAGGATTGGTACCGTACAGCACAAACAGTCTTAAAGGAATGACAATAATGACATGATTCAACTTTCCATTACCAAACATTAGCTCAAATAGATTCCAAAGCACTGCTTCAGAGCCCTAAGCCATTTCTTATTTTTATCTTAGTCTTAGTTTTACACAAAATATACACAAAGTAGTTCTTTTGATAGTAAAATGTTTGATGTTATCATTTTTTGACTGGCATGAAAAATCCTTTAGTCAAACTGGTCTTTATTCTTCAGTAAGTATGCTGCTAGAAACTCAATAGGATTTGGTGGCCTGAAAAAGGACATGATGCATCATTTTAGTGCTCAGATATTTATGGGGAAATAAAAACTAATTTATTTTAATTAAGGTTGTTAAGACCGCTCGTTTTTGAGGACCGACTAACCGTTCAAAAAAAGACCGGTTAACCGCTCGTCCTTATATCCCTAATATTTTGAGACCCATTTGAGAACTAACAAGAGAATGTTGTCGCCTTGCGTCGTCTGATGGCATCAAAGCCCACTCCCCCCCCCCCGCGCTTGCGTTCAGCTCTTTCCGTATTGCCCTCAATTCAAAGCATTTTTTAAATCCAAAAAATTAACTAAACAGTGATGGTTAATTGTCTTTTTTATATTTTATTTTGGGTACTCGTAGTTCACCGGTCTAAATAAGAGGTCATCAGGTTCAATCGTTCGTTAAAGTAAGCAAGGTTTTTTCATTAGTTTCAAAAACCAATGCCTCGCCCCGTCCGTTGTGACGTCATGTTTACCTCTCTTGTGTGTGATGCCGATCAACTCGCGTATTAAAATTAATAATATAATAAAATTATAAAGCTACGGAGTAAACTATGATAGAATGGAATTTATTTTAAAAAACATTATTTTTCGATCGTCAACTCGCCAGAATAATTGAATTTTGCGACGCACACGTTCCCCCNGGCGTACTATTAATGTGGTAATCAAATGCCTTTGACTAGCAGGAAAACTGTCACTAAAAGACCGAACTCGAATTTGTGGGCCGATTAATCACCCAGTATCTTTGCTACGTCTTTCAAATACCTCTCGTAATATAGGTACATGTACTTCACTAAGCGGCGTGCGCCGATAAGTTTTTGAATGCCTGAACTGAAACAGACTATAAACCGGTGATCAGAAAATGCGGATAGGTCACGGGGTCATATGCTTTTATAGCTTTCTTTGTCTTTTTAAGAAACAGACTATAATTAATATAAATAGAAACAGCCTCGGCCTTGACCGTTGTTGACATTAAACGCGCAAACTTAGCTCTCGTACAGTCACAGCGGCTGACAATTAACCAGCTGGATCTTGGTATCGCTTTTACTCACCACGACAAAGCGAGAGGGAGAGGCTCGTGGCGCGTTCCCGCTTGTGTTGTTTTTTTCACTACGTTATCGCTATTTTTTTTTGTTGTTGTTGTTGTTGTTTTCTTTTGGGTTACACGGTCCTACGGTCCTGAATAAAGATGACCGGCCGCTTAGTGAAGTACATGTACCTATATTACGAGAGGTATTTGAAAGACGTAGCAAAGATACTGGGCGATTAATCTGCCCACAAATTCGAGTTCGGTCTTTTAGTGACAGTTTTCCTGCTAGTCAAAGGCATTTGATTACCACATTAATAGTAGTAATAGTACGCCGAGTGTTGACGTCAAACGCGCAATAAGTTAGCTCTCGTACAGTCACATTGGCTCGACAACTAACCACTGCAGCTGGATCTTGGTATCGCTTTTACTCACCGCGACAAAGCGAGAGGGAGAGGCGCGTTACCGCTTGTGTTGTTTTTTTTCACTACGTTATCGCTATTTTTTATTTTTTTATTTTTTGGGTTACACGGTCCTACGGTCCTGAATAAAGATGACCGGTCCCGGTCTGAGGACCGGTTAACCGGCTAACCGTTAACAAGCTTAATTTTAATGCTATTCACTTTTTCACACAAAAATCAATGTTGAAACTAGTAGACTTCTGTTACCTTTTTTGAATAAATGTTATCATTCAAAGGCACAACCAGCAATTCCACAAATTTAAATTTAAGTGAAATCATTCAACAAACAAGCCAGAGCTTTTTAAAAGTTTGACAGATTTAGAAATACAAAAATCTAGTTTTATGAGGAAATAACTGCTGTGTAAATGTCATTATTTATGAGGGTGTAAATTCTCATACTAGTACTAATAATACCTTTCAAATAAATTCGTGTACACCAAAGCTTTCAGTAAATGCAACACTTCAAAAAGTTATGAAAATAACTGTTAAAAATATTTTAAAACTAACGAGTAATGAAACTCACCGTTCCCTGGCCAGGACTGACATGCCTGAAAGCAGAATTGGAACTACTGTCTGATCCAAGTATGTTCTAGTAGGAAGTGATTGGAGGTCAACTTTTGGTCTTTTGTTGGGAGCATCATAAGCTTCTTTTTCACTGGTTATTATTTTCTACAGAAACAAGAGAATACACTTATCATATGAAGACTGTGATCAATCAGGCATCTGTTGTATTATGGCTACCAGCGTACTACGGTGAAATTAAATAATTCTAATAAGCACAAATTTTGACAATCAAGATTATATCCAAAAGAATATTTGCAAATTTCCTCTATTGTACCTGGATATTTTCTGGGACATCCTGTGACTCCACAGCATCAGTAGCTATCAATCCACCAGCACTGACAGGCCTTGATACAGATTCTAGTAAAACAATGTAAACGCTTTAATAATATAATATTAATATATATATATATTTAAATTCTACTATTTCACTCTTTTCACTTATGCTATTTAAATGAAACCTAGCATCTCAAAATGGATTGGAATACTCCTAATAGGGTGAATATATATACTTGGACTATTGAGTCTACTAATAAGTAATATGCAAAATTTTATTTTTAAGTGAAGAGGCTGCAATCCTGATTTTTAAATTTAGTGTGTGTTAAATGCAATCTAACTAGGTACTTTTGTGGTGCAAGAGAGACTGCTAAAAATTAAAATGTGACTTTGGCTGCATCACAGAAGAATCCAAAGTATGTGCTTGGCACTGTAACATCTCTTAATGAGCCAAAGCGCGATAATGCGCGATTTAAATTTTTTTATCAAAGCGCGATAAAGCGCACCTTGATAGAACTCTCTTTAGAAATGAAATTACAGAAAATAAAAACTTTTCAGTGCATGAAAAACAATGTTTTCAACTTCAGCAATGGCAACCGTTTGCCTCGCTTGTATTATCGCTCGATTGTTACGTTTTTTTTACAAAGATGTGATTTAGCTATACTTTATTACTAAGATAATAGTACTAAACTACAGGTAAAAATAGTTTTAAACTCAATACGGTCTTTTGGATACATAAAATAACCATAATTCTTATCCTACAAGATGAAGTTATTCGGACAATAATAATATAAATGGATTTTACGCGATTTTAAAAAATTTCATGACTGGTTGATCGCAATTCGGGAAATTCTTACTGCTCTGAGGCAGAAGTTTTCCGAAAACCTTATGGCGCATTAAGAGATAATTTACATAGTGACTTAGTTTTTTCTAAGTGTTAGCTGCTATGTCTTGTCGCAAAAATATGAATTGCTATGACTAGTCGTTCTTTTTAAAATACTATTTATGTTATTAACTGTTACGCACAGTACTTTACAGTATGTGTTATTAATTTTTTTTATGTTTCACACACACGGCTGCCATTTTAATTGTTTACGCCGTCTTTCGTATTTTTTAAAATACTTTTTTTCCATGAATCCTACAATTATGTATCGTCAAGGGCTGAAAAAAGCTTACAAATTAGCGCTATAATAGCTAAAAAATAACGTATATAAATGCATTATAAATGCATTATAAATGTAATAAATTAAAAACGAAAGTTCTCATGAGAAAATTAAAATACGCAGGGAAATAATATATGTGCAATGTGCTAAAACTGCAGGAATACCACTAATGTTTAGTATTAGTATATAATTTTGGATGTCGTAGCGCTAGCCAGGAAACTGCTGCGAAGACATGTAACAGCAGACAATACGATGGGATGTTGTTAGCGTTACGACATACGCAACTTCTGCTACTAGTCTTAGTCGCTATAACTATAATATCTTAAACAAACTCTTCTTTATATTTTATACGCCATTAACTCTTAAAGTCGCAAAAGATTTCCTGTATTACATTTACAATCAACTGGTTATGAAATTTTAAAAATTGCGTAAAATCCATTTATAATATTATTGTCATACTGACTTCATTTCTTTTTTACCTTCAAAATTCATTAATTTAAATTTAACCAGCTTACATAGTTACTATTCATAGTATAGTATTAGTCTTAGTATTATCATAATTAAAATACTCCATATATTTATGACCAGTCCTAACAGCAGACAACTCAAAGGGATGTTGCTAGTGTTACGACATGTCATAGCACTAGCCAAGTCTCGTTGAGTTGTCTGCCATTACTTTTTGTCATAGCAGCAGACACTTTGTCGTGACTTTGTCAGTCTTTGTATAATTTGTATAACTAGTTGTAACACTGTTATTAACAGTAGCCAGTAAACTACTGCTAAGACTAGTCCTAGCAGTATATTGAGTAGCCGTAGACACTTTGACTTTGAATTACAATTAGAGTTAAGATAAGACTAAGTCTAAGACAATTTCATAAATTTCAATAAGATTTAAATGATTTAATTAATTTAGTATTTAGGCCTGAAGTTTAAAGAGGACTTCAAATCGAACAACAAAATTCTTGACTAGCTAATGCTTATGTGGAATATAACTAATACTTTTACTGAAAGTCTGTTACATCAAATTATGATTACATTATGGATACATTATGTTAAAATTTGGCGCCGTTGATAGGACAACAAATTAATATTACCATCCGCCATGTTTCTTGTTTCTAAGGGAAGTGGGTATGTCGTTGCCTCCCTTCAATTAAAATTCATTTTGAAAATTCGATTTTTAAAATATAATCATTTATGCATCAATCCCGTCCGAATTGATAAAAAAATAATAGGTAAAGCTATTATTTCTGCTCAAACATATAAAGGTGAAGGAGAGACAATTATTAATCTTATCTCTGTAACATGTTTGAAAGCAATGACTTGTATTCCCATCCTTCCATCTTCATATTATATTAAAATTAAATCATAAGATATAAAATGAATAAAAGATTTTATTGAAAAGATATTTATTAAAAACAACACACTACAAAGAAGTCAAAAATAAATTTCCTGATGGGATTCCAATCCTAAAGGTCATATGTCCCAATGGATCTTGTTTCCCTGGTGGATGGATCCCTTCCCTTGGTTCTTCGGTACTATGCCATTATATTGGAGGATCCTGTTTACCAGTAAGTTAAAAAGGGGTGTGTTTAAGAAATCTGACAATGATCGATTTCTACATTCACTGGTACACATATACTTCATTATATGAGTCTAATCATACATTATTATATATATTATAAAATGCAGATATCTTAAACCATAATAAGGGTAAGAGATAATTAATTTTGAACATTTTAGAAATTTAGTCCAAATTTTATATATAACTTATTAACCGCCACCCATCAATTTCCAGAAATAGAAACTTGTGACAAATAACTTTTCTAATTAATCATTTTTAAAATACAAAAAGTTCTATATGATAACTATAACTAAAATATTTTTTTCAGATTTTCCATATGGAGTACCCAATCAGTTTAAAATGCTACCAAGTTTGGCAAATGTTTACTTACAACTAGAACTCTCAAGTATTGCCTAATCTGATATTTTTTTAATAGCTTATTTATTTATTAGGAAAAAATTAAATCAGGAAATAAATATTTGAATATGTTAAGTGCATAGGTACTAGCAATGCCAGAGTCTTTCCAAACATGCCATCGTGACTGGTATGTTTATAGCTGTATTTTTAGCTCATGTTATAATGGACAGGACAAAAATGATTTCAGAGCCCTAAGAAAATATTTTTATAACTCAACTCCCTTCTCCACTTTTAAGTTCTGACAAACGACTTAAAAAAATGTTTGCAGAACAAACACACATTTTTTAAGGAAGAATGACTTTGGTGCCCTTGTCCCATAATTAGTGAATATCATGAGTCCACAACACACAAGTATTAGAATATGGATAATAAAGTTTTTGCCCACTAAGTTAGGTTAGATCCATCCGACCATACTAAAGACATTAATTTAAATGAAATAGTTTATATAAAAGAAAATTTCCAAAACATTTCAGAACTCCCCCCACGCCAATATCTGAGTCTAGTTCACCATAAACATATTTGATGAGGGCCAAGTTTGGTTAAATATTTCTTAATCATAAGATTTTTTAAAGTGCAACTAACATGGCACAACATAATCAGTGCATCGATTCATCATGTTTGCCCCGAGTCTGTCTTTTTAATAAAAGACTTGTGTTTAGTCCTTTATAAGGCTTATGCACCCCCGAAACTTCAGATCATAGATCAAAGTTTTGAGTGATATTAATTAGGTGGGAAAATATAAAGCCAAAGTAAACTTTTTATTTTGGATATTTTTTATTAATTAAAAGTATTGAATATAAAGTAATTAAAACTCTCAATCAATGGATGGCATGAAATATTTAACAAAGCCAAAGGGTCTATTAGATTTTTTTAAAACAGCAAATTTTTAAAATCTAAAATAATTATAAACATGAAATATGTCTCGAGTACTTTGTGCAACCGGTTTCATTAAAAGTATTGTACTTTGGGTTCAGGAATATAATGTTAATAAAAAAAAAAAATTCTTCTATGACAATATATCTTAAATGAGAAACATACAGCACTGAGCAAAGATGCATTAATCTGGTCCTCTCAATGGTTCCCACACTGGTACTGGTACACTTATTATAATTCTAATAACAGCAAAGAACATTTTGAATGATCTGAAATGACAATAAAATCAATAGGTAATAACTGCACAGTCACAGAAGTGTAATGTTGTAGCTTAACAGTTAATGAAAAAATTGTTTTACTTGATTATCTTACATTGAAATTAATTTATCACAATATAATATAATGAAGAAGTAAATCTCAAATTTAAAATTGTATCAGTATCAGTATAAAAAACACATAGAAATATACATAAATGGAACCAATGTTGAGAAATAGCTGCTCAGCGTGGTGTTTATTCATAAGTTAATTGAAAAACATCATATATATGCTTCTAGTCAGGGAATTATCAATTGTGCCTTTCAAAAAATATTGATTTAACCATTCTAATACTTTTAATGCCAATAAATTATGCTTTAATTTTGATTTACATTACAATGATTACATATTTCTTGCTTTGTAAAGATAACATATTTAAATAAAATTATATTAAAAAAGTATTTTAAAAGTTTGTTTGCTGTCTATAAAAATCAATCACTTTATAGTTGTGTGACCTTGTAATGTTATTTTTAAAACTTTGTTAAAATTTAATTATTTTAAATGGGGTTAGCTGCATATTAAAACTAGAAAAAAACAACAAACAAATATATTGAATTCCTTGCTGATTTCCAAGTATATTTGATGGATTATATTCTGTGTACATGGAAATGATGAATGTTTGATTAATTGAATGTACAAAATGAGTAAGTGCTGTGTTAGCTGCCTCAAAGGTGAAACCAGGGAGGCTCCCAGCTCACTTAATTTAGGAGCCTACACTCTGACCCTTCAATCTACTTACTTTCTTTTTTTAGATTGTCAGTTAATTCATGCCATGGAGGGCCAGATCTAATTACAGCGTTAATTAATATCATTCAATGATTTTCACTACAAAATTTTAAAAATAATTTTTTAGTAATTAGTATGATTTAAATTGTAGGGGAGCACAAATTGTTACATAAGGCTTTATACAGCAAAACAATGACTAGTTCCATGCACCAAAATTAATGTTTAAAATATTTTAAACAAGAGATCTTTGCATCCTTGTAATCAATGCAATTATTCGACACAAATTCAGCATTCACACTAACAATGTACACAGTTTGCAAACAGAAATTTATTCTAAAACTCTATATATATTGCATAATGTACATACGATATTCATATATACATATTATATATATTATCTAACCCATCATATTAAAAAATCTGGACTCGTTCCTCTGTTACATAAAGATTTGAACTATTTCCACCACAAGTAGTCAGCTTTCTTAAATTTAATTGAAAACTTACAGGCATTTTAAAGGTCACAGGCAAAAACATAAACACTTTTATTTATAATATATATAAATATTTACATTAAAAACACTGGGCGGTACATAAAACTACTTTAAATCTTTTCCTTCACAGAAAGGAATAAAATTAATAAAACACAATAGTAAGATAAAACATTTATTTTAAAATAACACTAGGTATTTATCATACAGTATAGTATAATTATTTTGTAATTATATAATGTATGATAAATATAAGCAGCTAAATTTTTAATTTAAAATTATGAGAGCTTATAATAATATTAAAAATCAACCTTTTATGTAAGAATATTCTCTAAAGATTCATACTTTTAAAATTACTCAGACTAATATAAGAAAGATATTAATCATGGCACAATAAATAAAAGATAATTTAAATACATCACAATGATATAAAAGAGCACAACCTTAAAATCTATTAATATAAACTAAAATAAATTAAAAACAAATAATTTAAGTATAATTAAAATGTCAGCAGTTCCCAGCCTTTCTGGTCCTCTGAGCCCCTTTTTTTAATATTAATTTCTACAGGGAACCCCTTGCAAATCTTATGTTATAATGTTAATGTCTCCTGAAATGGATGAGGAGACTTTGCCAAGTGCATCCAGGGGGGCTTAAAGGTGGTCAGGTTTAGAACCACTGCAATAAGACATGTTCATCTCTGAATAAAGATCAAGTCTGTACATGACAATAAACATTGAACATAACAATGTTCAATTTAAACACACAAATACAAAGACTAATTAATCATCCAATCAAATCTAATTAGTTTGATTTACAAAAATGCTATGTGATTTTCATATACATACTTTAGGAACAAATACTTAAAAAGAACCAAAGAAAAACACATTTAATGCTCAGTACTTTTAACAGAGAAGAGCATTCTGTATCTACCACTAATACATTAATTAGAGGTATTTGTTGTGAAAACTGAAATGCTCATATTGTTTAACATAAAAAGATTTTTAACAAATGTTCAACTAACAAATAATTAATTTAAGGATCAGAAAAAAAAAATCATTACTTAATTTGTTGTTTTAAGATGACAATTTTACTAAAGTAATTAGTAGTATACAATTGGTAATTTACAGACAGTTACCCACAAAAAACTGTATTCTTAAAACTAAAAAATACATTTTAATGGTTAAATTGATGTTATGGACAGGTTTTTTAAAAGCTAATGCACAAAAAAAATTATACTTATTATGACCCAATATATATATATATATATATAATCACAACCTAATGCAGAACACACATTGCCTCTAATATAATTTAATTTCTTATTCTTTAACAATTTTTGAAGCCTCGTGTTAATAATGAATGGTAATTATTACTTTTTTTAATGCAAGTTTTGTCGTGGATGGATAAAAACTGTGTCTTCGACAATGTATACGAATCATAAATAGGTCATGATGGGCATTGAAAAATATACATTTTCCTCCATTAAGCTTTTTTTTTATGATGCCAAAAATATAATTTAATTTTAATTTGTGTGAAAAAAATATGTCAAAATTTTTTGTACAAGACACAACTTACAACTTTTAGCCAGGAGTTCTGCTAAGGAAATTTCAGAGAAAAAAAATGTTTGTGTTGAAAAAGAATTAATTAAACAAGGAACTTAACTTGAATTAACATTCTTTTTTTTTTAAACGAACAAGTAATTTTTAAATTTTAATACACAGTTCTGACATATCGGTGCCATTTATATATATAAGTTCATATTTCCCGAATAAATAATAGTTTTCAGATCCAGCTATACAAAATCAACTGTTTCACAGTAGTGAAGAACAGAAAATATTTTTTTTTAAGGACTTCAAAATTATAGTTTTGTGTTTTAATTATAGAGTTTTTAACAACTTTATACTTTATTGCAAAATATTCATTTATTCAAATACTCAACCTTGTACTTCACACTTATATATGCATTAAGAATGTACAGATCAGCTATTTTAACCAACCACAGATTGGTACAGTTACATTATTCCAGGCTACTATATCTTATGAGATTCTATAAATTAGCATTTATTCCCTGAGTAATTTTAGATGGCACTAGCATATTTTAAAATTAAGTCTGTTTGTTATAAGAGATTTTCAAACACTTGAAATTAAGAAACGGAGATAAACCCATTCACATAAGTCATTTCAATTGACTTGAGTTAAATTAAGACAATTTTCTTGTAAAATATCTTCCTCGCTATTTGTACATATTCTGGTTATGAAATTAAGTTATTAAGTGGTGAGCTGAAAGTAATGACTGAATAAAATAAAAATCACAACACAAATAATCTGGTCAACAATAAAAAGTGTTTTATAAAATTGTACTCTTGGGATAGCCTTACAATTTTAAAGAAATTGATTTGTTTATTCTTTAAAATATTAGAAAGAACAAACAAAATTATATTCATGAATATTTATTATATTGACAAGAGAACACAAAATAAAAATAAAACAAAATGCACATTCTTTCCAAACCCTTTCATAATAGTTAATAATACACGGACAGCAGTTTTTTAATTTATAATTTAAATAAATCATGTTAAATGTTCATGATGCTGTGAATGATTATAAATTGAAGCTTGTGCATGTATACAGTATCACAGTCTCATTTAGAAAATAGGGAAGGTAGGAACAGCTGCCTTCACTGCACGACACAGGCTTGTGATGCACTACCATGATTCCCAGCAGCCTTTGCAAAGCAAATTGCCTGCATCCAACTGTTCTGAGTCAGTTCATTTTCTGCATGAATGTAATAAGTTCGTCCATTTTGTTTGCTTCTAATTTGAAAGGCATACTGTTTCTTATCTACTCGAGTTTCAGAAATGTCTGCATCTGTCAATGGAATCTTTTTTAACGACCCCTATGAGAAGAAAAAATAAAATTGAAGATACATTTAAGTAAAAATCTTTTGAATTTAAGCTAGAGTTTCCTCAATAATTAGTAATGACTGGTTGATTTTTAAAATGTTAAAAAAAAACTATAATCATTTAAAATATTTCAAAGAAAAAATGAAAACAATTTGAAACAGATGATATCTTTTATTGATTCACACAGAAATGAGTGTTTTGACAAAACTAAAAATCTTAGTAAGCAATATGTGTAAAAGTAAAAGTGATCCAATCCAGTAGTCCTCCTTTTAGCACACATTAAAATAAATACATTAAAACATTAATCTATAATAAAATATTAGTTTAAACTGTTCTTAAGATTGACAATTATTATTATAGAATAAACATTGAATGGTAGCATTTACATTGACAGGTGGAATAAACACAATGTTTTTTTTTTAAACACTCATCTGTCTAGCAAAGGATTATAAAACTAATTATGATATTTATTATGGTAACAGGATTTCAAGCACATGTTAATACTGCCACCATATCTGAATTATCAGTAATTTCAGCACTTTTTGGCTACCATCAAGGTCAGCAACCTAATCAGGTTCCCGTATAGATAATAAAACTTTGATCAACATCAAGTGTTATTTTTGAATGAATTTTTAAGCCCCTAAAAATGTGTATATTTTACTACTCAGACATTTTAAATCTCTCACCCATTTTGCCCATTACATTATTATTTTTAAAGATAATTGCACAAAATCTTTAGGAAACAATCAAATTCTTATGAACAACATTACTTTACAACAATGATCTTTTTTAATCACAAAGTACAGATACAAGTTGTATAACATATTTATAAGAGTTGAAGAAATAATTTGTCTCAATTTATATTTTTAAAAATTAAAAATGTTTATTGAATTTTGATTAAAAATACGTTGTAGTAAAATGTTAAATCAACACTTATATGTATGACAGGTAATAGGTAAGTGAATTTTTTAAAAATTTAATTGAATGCATTAAGCTATAAATTGTGGTAATCTTTATCCAGCTAAGTATTATATATAGACTACAATCACATTAATTTTTACTTCACAAACACTCATTTGCCTATTTGTTTATATCAGTGGTTCTCAAAGTGGTCTGTACAACCCCCAGGGGGTCTCCGGTAACGTTAAGGGGGTCTGTAAAATATTAAAATTGATTTGGGGGTCCGTGAACAACGCCAGGGGGTCTGCGCAGGGTTTAATTTAAACAATAAAACTGAATATTTTTATTATAATTAAGGTTGTTAAGACCGCTCGTTTTTGAGGACCGACTAACCGTTCAAAAAAATACCGGTTAACTGCTCTTCCTTATATCCCTAATGTTTTGAGACCCATTTGAGAACTAACAAGAGAATGTTGTCGCCTGGCATCGTCTGATGGCATCAAAGCCCGCTTCCCCCGCTTGCGTTCAGCTCTTTCCGCATTGCCCTCGATTCAAAGCATTTTTTTTTAATCCAAAAAATTAACTAAACAGTGATGGTTAATTGTCTTTTTTATATTTTATATTTTATTTTGGGGACTCGTAGTTCACCAATCTAAATAAGAGGACAGGTTTAATCGTTCGTTAAAGTTAGCGAGGTTTTTTCATTAGTTTCAAAACCAACGCCTCGCCCCGTTCGTTGTGACGTCATGTTTACCTCTCTTGTGTGTGATGCCGATCAACTCGCGTATTAAAATTAATAATATAATAAAATTATAAATCTACGGTGTAAACGATGATAAAATGGAATTTATTTAAAAAACACATTATTTTTCTATCGTCAACTCGCCAGAATAATTGAATTTTGCGACGCACACGTACCCCCTCTCCGTTTTTTTTCCTGTTCAAATAGGGTTTGAGCTACACTCGGCGTACTATTAATGTGGTAATTAAATGCCTTCGACTAGCAGGAAAACTGTCACTAAAAGACAGAACTCGAAATTGAGGGCCGATTAATCGCCCGGTATCTTTGCTACGTCTTTCAAATACCTCTCGTAATATAGGTACATGTACTTCACTAAGCGGCGTGCGCCGATAAGTTTTTGAATGCCTGGAGCAGACTATAAACCGGTGATCAGAAAATGCGGATATGTCACGGAGTCATATGCTTTTATAGCTTTCTTTGTCTTTATAAGAAACAGACTATAATTAATATAAATAGAAACAGCCTCGGCCTTGACCGTTGTTGACATCAAACGCGCACTGTGTTAGCTCTCGTACAGTCACAGTGCCTCGACAACTAAGCAGCTGGATCTTGGTATCGCTTTTACTCACCGTGACAAAGCGAGAGGGAGAGGCGCGTTACCGCTTGTGTTGTTTTTTTTCACTACATTATCGCTAAGTTTTTTTGTTGTTGTTTTCTTTTCGGTTACACAGCCCTACGGTCCTGAATAAAGATGGCTGGTCCTGGTCTGAGGACCGGTTAACCGGTTAGCCGTTAACAAGCTTTATTATAATGGAAATTAAAATAAATAATTTGAAATAAAATAGTTTGTGAAAGCCTTTTGTATTAATTAAATACCATCTTAGGTGCTAACAGTCACAGAATACAATGTTGTTTTACCTAGAAAAGAGAAAAAGAAACACAGTAATTTCCACATCCATAACCAATCAAAATACTTGGTTTGCCCCGAAAGGTCAAGCTTTGAGTGTAAGAAATGTGGAATTCCTATAGATTGGTCAGAAAAACTCTAGTGTTTAACTTGAATCTACGAGGGTTGAAAGGTTGTGTATTTATCATTGTGTCTGGGAGTTATATTTACCTAAATTGTATCCTATCATCAAAATTTTTTTCATATAGCATTCCATTGAAAACCTTCATAATTATTAACAGTGGTTTATTACAACACATAAGATAATAAGTGAGTCCAAGGTTGGATTTAGACTTAATGTGGCCCCACATTATTTGAGATATGGGGGCCCTTTTGAAGTCTACATATTAATGTCAGTGCTACATATGATTCACAATAAATCTTATGTCTTTGGTTTAAATTATAATAATATTTTCTTTTTCTTTTTTTTTTTTAAAATGTTAATAAATATTTTACTTTTTTTGTTGTTGCAGGTTTTCTTTCAAGCTCCCATTTGAATGATTGATATAAGCATTATATTAATTATATTTGTTATGCTGATTCTTAAATTTTCTTTATAATAATTTTTTTGAACCCTTGTGGTAAATAAAAATTTACAAAATGAAATTTTGTGCAGCTACTTAAACTCTTTGTTGCTAATTGTGTTCAGAATGAGAATGTATCCTGAAAATTTGGTGCAGTTATCTATATAAATAAAAAAGTTGTGAGTGAAAGAGTAAAGAAAGTTTAAAGTTGGGTCACAAGTTTTCGAAGTTATTAATAAAGGTTATATAAGGGTAAAAAAATATCCACAGAAAATTTATAACTCCACTTCTATAAAAAATAGAAAGACAAAACAAGTAATTTTGAAAAGGTCTTAGCAAGCACTTTCAAATGCTATATCACTTAAGCCTATTTGATAACATTTTAATTTTCTGTCAAAGTATCTTTAATTAGTAAAATTAAATTATTTTCATTTGTTTGCTCACAAAAATAAAAAGTGTTGAAATAAAATATTACTGAAATATAATATAAGGGTAAATTATCGTTTAGCGGATCCGGCCGCCATCTTTGTTTTTATTCAAACTTCTGAAGCACTACAACTAAACCTAACCCTAACCCTAAATTCTTTATTATCTTCCATTTTGGAAACATTCACTTATAAAAATGTTAAAACTTAACTAATTTCTCTTAAATTGGGCGGTGTATACAGTTTCCAACATAGCAATATTACCGTCCTCGACGCGGCCACCATCTTGGATCCGTACAACGATAATTAGCCAATATAAGTTTTAAGGCTTGTCAATCTTTGAATAATGATGATTTAATCATTGATGAGTTTTCTAGTTCTAGATTTTATATGTACTGTTAATTTTGGCTAAAACCTATATCTCCGACCGCAGCGTCGCGTCTCTTCCGGTTGCTATGAAAGGATAGTTGCTTCCCTTGAATCTTACCTCCCCTTGCGGTAAAAAATAAATAATAAGTCTATTTTTCATAATTGCATTTGTATTATTGCGCGCAGCGCGCTTTCGGTAAATAAATTAAAACAAAAAGAGGAGGGGCATGAGGGGAGAGATTTTAATTTAATATTTAATTAGAATTTATATGTACATTAATAACGATGGGATGAAGGAGAGGGGGGGGGGCTCTCCTGTTCATTTTTTCCCAAGTGTAAATGAGTATAATCTAAGAACTATTTCCTGTGCTCATTTAGAAGTGACGTGAGTGCTGCTAATTACCCTGCCACGCCGTCTGGGTGCGCTTCAATCAGTAGGTAGACATTTTTTTTTCAGCGGAAAATTGAAGATTTTAGGATTTGGGTTAGGTAAAGCTTTAGAATTTAGGAAAATTTAAGATTTTAAAATTTGGGTTAGGTATAGCTTTAGAATTTCGGAAGATTTTAGGGTTTGGGTTAGGTATAGCTTTAGAATTTCGGAAAATTTAAGATTTTAGCGTTTGGGTTAGGTTTAGCTTTAGAATTTTGGAAAATTTAAGATTTTTTAGGGTTTGGGTTAGGTATAGCTTTAGAATTTTGGAAAATTGAAGATTTTAGGGTTTGGGTTAGGTATAGCGATATAATTTTATTGTGGCAGTAGTCATCTAATTTGTTGTGATTCCGATGCCTGATCGGTGAGTACCCATTGTTTTCTTCATTTTTACAACTATTTTGCTTTTATGAAAAACGCTAAAAAATACCCCTTAAAATATTAGAATGTCCCCCTATCCTCCGGCCATCTTGTTGCTATGGCACGTCACCGCCGGAAAAGTAGTGCGAGCCCCGTGAATTTTTTTTTTTTTTAATTTGCCGGTAGCTAAAAAACTGCGCAATTTTAGAATCCCTGATTCCCCTACCCCTCTAAATTCACGGGGCTCGCACTACTTTTCCGGCGGTAACGTGCCATAGCAACAAGATGGCTGCCGATAAGGTCGGCCCGGTCGGAGATACAGGTTTTTACCTTCATTTTTTTTTTTTACTTAACTGTCAAAGTTAAAGTTTAAATTTTACAGTTTTACCTCTGGTGATTCACTGTAAAACAGGTCACAATTTCTAAGCAAGAACCATTGTTTTTTCCATTTTCGAGACAGTCTTGCTCTTTTCATCAAAAAGCCTTTTATTTCCGTGTCTGTTACTTCAGCGTCTGGTTGGGAGTCCGAACGATTCGATAAACTATTTGTTTTTTGACTGTCAGTAGTGACTGAGTCAGAACAGGAAGCCATGTTTGTGTAATTTGTCAACAACTACATTTGCCAAAAACAAAGCTATACTTGGGAGTACCCATGTCGTAAAACAGATGGCTGGAAGACTAAAAAAAATTGCTATAGGCTATAGGGTTGTCAAATTTTACAAATATGTTTTGTTTTTCTTAAAATGTTTACGGCTTAAACAAATCTATGTATTGTTTAAATATGAACATAATACAAAAAAGATGTAATGTTTGATTTCTCAACTTGAAAACGACTTAAATTTAAATTAAAAGCTTGACTTTTAAAAAAATTATTATTATTATTATTTTAAAAAAATAATTGTATAAAATTTTGGAATTCGTATACAAGCAACCATTAAGTATAGACACCAATTATGTTTGGGTATTAAAATATATTTATAACTACTGATATTATGATATTTATAAAATTTAATTTTAAGACATGAAAAAAAATCAAATTTGAAAATTCCGGAACGGATTGTATTCTTATAATTTACACTCGACGAATTGGCCTGATTTTTGTCAATCTCATCAGGAGCCGATTGAGGGCTTATGGCACTCGGATTTGTTGGACTCGTTGATTCAACGAACAAAAACATGACGGATTAGACTTGGATTACCGATTATCTGAGGGGTAGGGCTCAGTCCTATTCCATTAGAAGATTGTGTAAGCAACGGATTTTAGTGGTTGAATTCCGTTATAACAGTGTGCCTTTTGTGTCGCGGACGCTGTCAAGTGTCGCTCAAATTTTCAGAGGCGAAAATGCAGCCTGAGACACCTTTCCGTGGGAGGATTTCATTTTACATGCAAATCGGCTTAATGAGGGAACCAAGATGTGTTGACACGGACTTAACAATGGCATTACTCCATGAAATAGCCTGTGCTTTTGTCGACAGAAGGGTGAGTTTTTCTAACTGTCAGGAATTTATGTGTCACATTACAAGTGTCAGCGAACCATTTCGGCCGTGTAGTCTCTCGAATCTTTGTACCAGAATCTTTGCTATATTAATATTATGTTCTAATCTAAGCAAACCCCAAGCCACGCCCATTTATTTACACTAAACTTGTAGCCTTTTACATGACCGCCCAAAAATGAAAATACTTATGTTCATGGACACAATTACAGATGACTAATTATAGTATTTATTATTTATAGTCAATATATTATTTATAATATTATAAATAAGCTAACCAACAATGCAACCTTTGATATATTATAATTATATTTTTTTAAAATTATTATTAGTTATGTAATTAGTATTTTTGTAATATTAATAGTAATATTACTATTACTACTAGTACCTACTTCTACTCTTTCTGATGTTTAAATATTTCAATTTTTAATAACCTCAAAAGAAAGTAGTGTTAATAATAGGTCATTGGCATTGTTTACTTTTAAAAGTATGCTCCTGATTTCTTTCCCCTGTCATATAATATAGTGTGTCACCCAGGACAGGAATCTATTCCACCTAGGCCTAGGCACACGGCCACGGCCATGAGTTTTTATTTTTAGTCAGACTTTGTGTTTGTGTTCCCAGGCCCCACCGATAATAATTAGCTGATTCCCCAAATTATCATCACCAAGTTTGTGTACCTTGACTTTAGTCTTGAGCAATTTTAAGAATGTTATATGTCCAAGTGAACAATGTTTGTATGTGTACCTTGAGCAATTTCAAAAATTTTATATGGCCAAGTGAAGCATGTTTGTATGTGTACCTTGAGCGATTTCAAAAATTTTATATGGCCAAGTGAAACATGTTTGTATGTGTACCTTGAGCAATTTTAAGAATGTTATATGGCCAAGTGAAGCATGTTTGTTTTGAAAAAAACAAACAACAAAACTTAACATTCAGTAACTTGAATAAAAATTTGATCTTTTCAAACATGGAAGACTATGATTATGTTAGCAGTAGATTTTTAAATTTTTTACTTAATCTACGCGTACTGGTTGGATTTTTTGTCTTCCTTAATTTATTTTATAATTGTTTTGAAAGCTTTGTTTGCTCCCTCCACTTAAATAGTTTCCTGAATTATTCCATTTTACAACATGTTATCAACATGGCTTTAATTATTTCATATCTACATCCAAACATATTCCAAAGTTATGTTGTCTGTCTTAGTATTATTAGCCATCGATGAAAACTTTCTTTTAGTTATCTTTCTTTGTATTGCATCTAATCTTTAAAATTACAGACACTCTTTCTGTCCAGAAGATTAGTGAATTCTATGTCTATCCATGGTTTAAGTCTAGTTGTGCATTTTCATTGCGGATTTGAATGTTGGAACAATAATAATCTTCTGTATAGAAGGAGCGTCTGTAACAGATAAGAAGCATTTCATGAATATTTTATGATGTTGTATCTATCTCATTTTTGAAAGAGAAATAAATATACTTTAGTCGTTCTGTTTTGGAAATAGAATATCTAATGGCGGTGTTGTCTTAAGAAATGAGTAAACCTATTTATGCTGGCAATAACCAGTGGCATTTTTCATGACAATTTTAAACATGTCACAGGAGTTTTGATCCAAGCCATCACCTAGGTGTTGTTCACTGTGGCGGCACTATCTCTTTTGTATGTTAAGGGGAGGTAATTTGGCCAATAACACTAATTATATCTTGTGGCAAGGCTCACCCCAGACAGCATTAAATTTTGACATCTTCATCTTTTTTTTTCAAATGTTTTATTACAAAATAATTGAATTATATTATTTTTAATAAGCTGAAATCTGAAAAAATACTATAAGGAGATAAATTAGCTTTTTTTGGAGCAGTTTCTAAATGGAGAATATTTCAGTGTCTAAATGTAGCATTCTTGTAGGATAATGCTTTTTTTTTACATGCAATTTATTCACTTTTGGATTCTGTAAAAGTTTTATATTTTATAGAGAAATTTTAGGTGATTGATTCAATAAATCTTTTCACATCATTAATCTGCCTCACATTGATGCCTTTAAAATACTTGAATTCTACCCTTCATTGATTCCCTACCCTTCATTGATTCCCTACCAGACATGTATTCTCTATCTTACATTGATTCCCTACCCTACATAAATTCTCTATCTTAAATTGATTCCCTACCAGACATTTATTCTCTATCTTACATTGATTCCCTACCCTACATAAATTCTCTATCTTACATTGATTCCCTACCCTACATAAATTCTCATCTTACATTGATTCCCTACCCTACATAAATTCTCTATCTTACATTGATTCCCTACCCTACATAAATTCTCTATCTTACATTGATTCCCTACCCTGCATAAATTCTCTATCTTACATTGATTCCCTACCCTACATAAATTCTCTATCTTACATTGATCCCTACCCTACATAAATTCTCATCTTACATTGATTCCCTACCCTACATAAATTCTCTATCTTACATTGATTCCCTACCCTACATAAATTCTCTATCTTACATTGATTCCCTACCCTACATAAATTCCCTATTTTACATACATTCCATACCCTACATAGATTCCATACCCTGCATAGATTTTATACCCTACATAGATTCCATACCCTACATTTATTCCATACCCTACATAGACTCCATACACTACATATATTCCATACCCTACATATATTCCATACCCTACATAGATTTCATACCCTACATAGATTCCATACCCTACATAGACTCCATACCCTACATAGATTCCATACCCTACATTTATTCCATACCCTACATAGATTCCATACCCTACATAGACTCCATATCCTACATAGATTTCATACCCTACATAGATTCCATACCCTACATAGATTCCATACCCTACATAGATTTCATAACCTACATAGACTCAATACCCTACATAGATTCCATACCCTACATAGACTCCATACCCTACATAGACTCCATACCCTACATTTATTCCATACCCTACATAGACTCCATACCCTACATAGACTCCATAGACTCCATACCCTACATAGATTCCATACCCTACATAGATTCCATACCCTACATAGATTCCATACCCTACATAGACTCCATACCCTATACATAGATTCCATACCCTACATAGATTCCATACCCTACATAGACTCCATACCCTACATAGATTCCATACCCTACATAGATTCCATAACCTACATAGATTCCATACCCTACATAGACTCCATACCCTACATTTATACCATAACCTACATAGACTCCATACCCTACATAGATTCCATACCCTACATAGATTCCATAACCTACATAGACTCCATACCCTACATAGATTCCATAATCTACATAGACTCCATAGATTCCATACCCTACATTTATTCCATAACCTACATAGACTCCATACCCTACATAGATTCCATACCCTACATTTATTCCATAACCTACATAGACTCCATACCCTTCATTTATTCCATACCCTACATAGATTCCATATCCTACATAGACTCCATACCCTACATAGATTTCATACCCTACATAGACTCCATACCCTACATAGATTTCATACCCTACATAGATTCCATACCCTACATAGATTCCATACCCTACATAGACTCCATACTCCATACCCTACATAGATTCCATACCCTACATAGACTCCATACCCTACATAGATTCCATACCCTACATTGACTCCATACCCTGCATAGATTCCATAATTCTTGTCATATGTTGATCTGATAGTCGTTTATGTAACAATTAAATTATCTCCTAACTTTGTTTCAAAGCACGTGTACATTGGTAACACCAAATAAAACATCATGATGGTACCATCATCACAAAGCACGTGTACATTGGTGACATCAAAAAACATGATGATGATGGTACCATCATCAAAGCACGTGTACATTGGTGACATCAAAAAACATGATGATGATGGTACCATCATCACAAAGCACGTGTACATTGGTGACATCAAAAACATCATGATGATGGTACCATCATCACAAAGCACTTGTACATTGGTGATATCAAAAAACATCATGATGATGGTACCATCATCACAAAGCACGTGGACATTGGTAACACAAAAAAAAACATCATGATGGTACCATCATGACAAAGCATTTTATCTTCCTTCACTAAGCTGGTACTCAGAGATAATTCCACTTACCCTCATTGTGGAAGTGTTGTCAACACAGCGCTGCTCTTGATCAATTTATTGCCACTTCTACTCACTCACTCTTCTAATTAGTTGGTGATGCCATTATTTTAATTGCTGGACTTTTCATCACTTAAACCAGTGCTTCTAAATTATTTTTGTCATGCCCCCTCCCACAGGAAGAAGAAAACATTTCGCGCTCCGACCCCGCNAAAAAAAATCATGTTAAGCCTGGTCCCTTTTGGAACTCAGGACGTGTTAGCGCATTTTCGTATTATGTATCAGTACTTATGTTAGATATCAGCATTATGTAGTTATCAGTAATTGTGTTTAGATTTTAGACATATTTTTATGAATTTTCTTGTGTAATGAATATACCTGACATTTTTTTAATTTAAAAGTCATTTCTTTACATTTAAAAAAAAATTATTTTCTCTTTAATCTAACTACAAGTCACCACAAATGATGACGTAAAACTCTCTAAACTTTTACACATATTCTAATGACGTCAACAAAAAAACAAAAACAAAAAACTTTTGCACGCCTTCGCACCACTCTTGAATGCTTGAAAAATGATGTATTCGACTTCCGGCAATGGCGGCCGTTCCCTGCGCCAGTGTTACCTCTCGATTCGCAAAGTTTTTTGGTAGTTTTAACGGGTTTTTTTAACGGATCGAGTAACTGAGTGTTGATGCACAAATGGCAGGTCAGGACATACAAAAAACATATATACATCATGGGTCTAGGACTTATGGATGCTGTGATCAAAGGTGATGACAGACGGACAAAACGGGTGCAATAGCGCATTCGACTTCTCGAAAATGCGCTAAAAATATAAGTACACTGCTGAGGTCAAACTATACCCCCATTATGGAGCCTCGCGCCACCCCCTGCGAGGCGCACCCCACTATTTGAGAACCACTGACTTAAACCAAGTCTCCATGCAATAAATAGTTGTGGAAATGCTTGTGGATAATTCACAAATGCCGATGATGAAAAAAATCATCTACAATCCTAATGGACGACGTGACTTGTAATGGTAACATTTAATGGCACACCACTTGTAATGGTAACATTTGGTGGCACACCACTTGTAATGGTAACATTTGGTGGCACACCACTTGTAATGGTAACATTTGGTGGCACACAGTTTGTAATGGTAACATTTGGTGGCACACCACTTGTAATGGTAACATTTAATGGCACATCACTTGTAATGGTAACATTTGGTGGCACACCACTTGTAATGGTAACATTTAATGGCACACCACTTGTAATGGTAACATTTGGTGGCACACCACTTGTAATGGTAACATTTGGTGGCACACCACTTGTAATGGTAACATTTGGTGGCACATCACTTGTAATGGTAATATTCGGTGGCACACCACTTATAATGGTAACATTTGGTGGCACACCACTTGTAATGGTAACATTTGGTGGCACACCACTTGTAATGGTAACATTTGGTGGCACACCACTTGTAATGGTAACATTTACTGGCACATCACTTGTAATGGTAACATTTGGTGGCACGCCACTTGTAATGGTAACATTTGGTGGCACACCACTTGTAATGGTAACATTTGGTGGCACACCACTTGTAATGGTAACATTTGGTGGCACATCACTTGTAATGGTAACATTTAATGGCACACCACTTGTAATGGTAACATTTGGGGGCACACCACTTGTAATGGTAACATTTGGTGGCACACCACTTGTAATGGTAACATTCGGTGGCACACCACTTGTAATGGTAACATATGGTGGCACACCACTTGTAATGGTAACATTTGGTGGCACACCGCTTGTAATGGCAACATTTGGTGGCACATCACTTGTAATGGTAACATTTGGTGGCACACCACTTGTAATGGTAACATTTGGTGGCACACCACTTGTAATGGTAATATTTGGTGGCACACCATTTATAATGGTAACATTTGGTGGCACACCATTTCTAATGGTAACATTTGGTGGCACACCATTTGTAATGGTAATATTTGGTGGCACACCAACTGAATCAACTCCGTCAAACTTTCTCTTTCTAATATACGCCCCTCATGTGAAGGCGGCAATAAAAACCTATTTGAAGTCGTCAGCAATCTTCAGTGAAACCACTGAGCTGAATACGTCACCAAACTTCAGTGACGCTACTGAGCTGAATACGTCAGCAAACTTCAGTGACGCCACTGACCATCCATACATACAAAGTTTATCAAACTTGTCTACTCAGCGTAAGCAAACATCTTTTTGCCTTACTCTTAAACTGACCTTTTCCCCCAATGTCCTATTCAAGTACAAATCATTGACATTGAAACAAATGTTTGAACCCCAAGAGAGTTTTCACTAATAGCAATACTAAAAAAAAATCTTTCGGTGCGACGTCATAGTTGAACAATTGAACACAATTTTTGCTCATCTTATAAGATGCATTTCAGACTTACCGACGCTCATCTTAAAATAGACATTATTGCGTCGTAAACTTCTCCTTGGTATTAGTCGTTTCTTAGATTTTTATTAGAATTTTGAATAGTGTTAATATGTTGGGTTCCTGGTTGGTTCAGGCAACCCACTCCACGTCCGAATGCCAGAGGGAAAAGGAGGATCTGTGTGTGTTTTAAAGTGAGAATATGTAAACAAGGAATGTGATTTAAAATTGTAGAGAAGGGGATATTTCCTCCTTCCTTTGCCTTGATGTGTTCATGTTTGGACTCAAGATTATTTACTACCGATCTGTCTGGCTATACACATAATTTTGATTCAATAAATGAGTAATAATAATAAACGGAAACGACTATGTACAATTTAAAAGATAAACTTGATATGGTATGCCAACAAACTGTGTGATTATATAGTGATTGTTTCAGGCGTTGAGAGATCAACGAGGGCGTGTTCGTCTCAACCCTATCTGCTCGTGTTAAGGACACTAAACGGCTAACAATAAACAACGCCTTCCTCTGCTGCGTCATCTGATTCTCAAATCTCAGGCACAGGTGGCAAGTTGATATTTGTTATTATATAAGGTCGTTTAGAGGTTATTTTATAGTAAAACCATCTCCCTAAGAGGCTTGACTTTGTTTTAAAAAAATACACTTCCGGGAAACTGTTATTTATTACGTCATAAACTGTCCATGATTACATAAGTTCACTATTTAGACTGTTAGTGATACAAGTTCACTATTTAGACTGTGTTAATAATACAAGTGCACTATTTAGACTGTGTTGGTGAGATAAGTTCTCTATTTAGACCTAACATCGAGACGAATCGTACTGATCATGTCATTGATCTCGTCTCAATGTTAAGATTTTGTCAATACATCAGTGAAGATGGCATTCTGTGAGTCCGCTCATTGGGGTGTGAGTAACCGGAGGCTGGAGAACAAGAGACAATACAGATGTGTGAGTATTCCACACCTTCCCCCACCCTGCCCACCCTCCTTTCCACCGCTTCAATCCCTTTCTACCACTTCACCCACCCAACCATACAGCTGCAAATCATGAGGTTAGGGGCTCACATAATAAATTTTTAAAATCCCGCATCACACGTGTTCATTCAACCATGAAATAACACCAGGTTCACGTGCCTCAATCCGTTTTTGTAGAGGCGCTGATCACTTCAACTACTCATTAACATCAGGTCGAGCCTATGGTCAGATAAGCAACGTCCACTTCCCTTGTCATCCTTGTCCACGTTACAGAGGGTCAACGGATGACGTGAGCGCCACCTAGCGACCATCTGGCATTATTGGTAGCCTCTCACTAAATGAACGAACAAGTATTTGTGTGTGCTTATCAATCGATTCTCATTGAACCATAACATCAGTGTCCATTGTCACTGAACCATTACATCGGTGCCTATTGTCATTGAACCATTACATCGGTGCTTATTGTCATTGAACCATTACATCAGTGCCTATTGTCATTGAACCATTACATCAGTGCCTATTGTCATTGAACCATTACATCAATGCCTATTGTCATTGAACCATTACATCGGTGCCTATTGTCATTGAACCATTACATCGGTGCCATCGGTGCCTATTGTCATTGAACCATTACATCGGTGCCTATTGTCATTGAACCATTACACAGTGCCTATTGTCATTGAACCATTACATCGGTGCCTATTTTCATTGGACCATTCTTTCGATGCCTATTGCCATCGTGTTCCTTGAAGGAATATTTGTAAGACATCACAAGATGACCTGTATACCCTCTAAGGCTTTCTTTGTCCGACTTGAATGTGTGACTCCCTGGACGTGATTCAATCAAAGTTATCATTCTCTTATTGATATTTTCAAGGGCTTTACTGTTTTCAAATTTTCTTAATCCGGCCGGAGCCGGAATTTGTCGGATTTATCAAGTGAAATACGACGGTGCCGGATTTGTAAATATGACCGGATTCCGGATTTGCTGAAGCCATTATATAAGTATAGGGCTCTACAGATCAGCCAGATTTTTTTTTACCGGACTTATGAAGTAAAATCCTCAGAATCCAGATTTGTAAAATGTCCGGATACCGGTCTTTGCTGGAGCCAAAATTTTCAACTACTTTTTTTCTTCCACTGACATTTCGTTTTAGAGAAATCTTTTCTCCGAAGTTTTAATTGATCGAGACAAAAGAACACAGCTTGTGTTTACTGCTGACTGTCGCGATAGATTTGGCGGTGACCCTCTTTCATATATAAATTGATACGGGGCAGTCACATGCTGATATCATGTACACGCGTGATGCCATCTGAATATAAATATCGCTTTTGTTATAATATATTGTTTGACATTAGGACAAGTAGATATATGGTCTATTGTAGGACATTGAAGATCTCTTGTACGTAGTTGCAGTAGTCTACTGTAGGACATTGAAGACCTCTTGTACGTAGTTGCAATGTTCTACTGCAGGACATTGAAGATTACTTGTACGTATGTAATGGTCTACTGTAGGACATTGAAGATCACTTGTACCTAGTTGCAATGGTCTACTGTAGGATATTGAAGATCTCTTGTATCTAGTTGCAATGTCCTACTGTAGGACATTGAAGATTACTTGTACCTATGTAAAGGTCTACTGTAGGACATTGAAGACCTCTTGTACCTAGTTGCAATGTTCTACTGTAGGACATTGAAGATCACTTGTACCTATGTAAAGGTCGATCACTTGATCCTATGTAAAAGACTACTGTAGGACATTGAAGACCTCTTGTACCTAGTTGCAGTGGTCTACTGAAGAACATTAAAGATCACTTGTAGTGTATAGAAATGACATGTATGTACGTGCTGATAAATGGCACAATGATGAACTATCGATCTGATCGTCATCGTTATAAACACGGGGTGGGGGGATAATTGCAGATCTGTGGGTTCTTACCTGCGGCCGGTAATCGTCCTGTCAATCATCAGCGTGTGGTACCGTATACAAGTGTACATAACACGCTCGATCCCACAATCCCGTGTAACCGCCTTGAGCGTTATGCAACTGTCCTGGAATTCTTACCGTTGTTGGCTGAGGGGGCGGGTGCGAACAGGGATACAGACTGTGTGAGCGTCACGGGTGAGGCCAGAGAATTGATTTCCGAGTGTACGCGCCTCACGGATCCATACAATGGAAAAACTTCGTGTCACGCACTAAGATCCATGGGAACAGTGTATGTTTGACGGTAGTTGTTTTATGGTATACCGTATCCTTTATGGCAAAATATTTGCTGTTTATATCAAAACATATTCGATTTTAATTTATTTTTATTTACTCCTCAACGTACCAATTTTTTCTGAAGGTTATTTTTTTTTTCTTTAAATATTAAATATCTCGGGATTACTTGGGAAAGTATACTAAAAAAAAAAAAAAAAAAAAAAAAAAC
>MUZC01001994.1:533673-569231 GCA_002072015.1 Radix auricularia | reverse complement strand
TGCATGTGTACATCATTGGAATCTCCTTAACATATTTGCAAAAGACCCGACACCCCTATCTAGTATTGTTCTGGAGGGGAGTTGCATGATCAAGCTCGAACAGACAGCACAAGTATTTCAAATATATAAACGAAATTTTCCCCAAGAGAAATTGCGTCACCAACTTTCATACGGACTTATTCGTGAGAAGAAAAGAGAGTAGAAGAAAATGGTAGATCATTTCTTTTATGACGCATAACAACTCTGCCAGTCAGTCTTAAAACATAGCTGACGCGCCTTCTATACAGAAGATTACTACGTCCTATACCTATTCATTGTTTATGTTTGGGAAAGGAGCGAGAAACGCGTTTTTATTCCTATGTCTATTTGGGTGTTGAATTAGTTGCATTGTATTTTCTAGTCGTCGAGATAATAGATTTTTGTCATGTCATTAAAGTACAACATTACCAACATGTCATACAACCAAACCACATCACCATGTCGTACAAACAAACCACATCACTATGTCATACAATCAAACCACATCACCATGTCGTACAAACAAACCACATCATCGTGTCATACAACCAAACCACATCACCATAACATACAATCAAACCACATCACCATGTCGTACAAACAAACCACATCACCATGTCGTACAACCAAACCACATCACCATGTCATACAATCAAACCACATCACCATGTCATACAACCAAACCACATCACCATGTCGTACAAACAAACCACATCACCATGTCATTCAACCAAACCACATCACCATAACATTCAATCAAACCACATCACCATGTCATACAATCAAACCACGTCACCATGTCGTACAATCAAACCACATCACCATGTCGTACAAACAAACCACATCACCATGTCATACAATCAAACCACATCACCATGTCGTACAATCAAACCACATCACCATGTCGTACAATCAAACCACATCACCATGTCATTCAACCAAACCACATCACCATAACATTCAATCAAACCACATCACCATGTCGTACAAACAAACCACATCACCATAAAATTCAACCAAACCACATCATCATAACATTCAACCAAACCACATCACCATGCCATTCAACCTAACCACATCACCATAACATTCAACCTAACCACATCACCATAACATTCAACCTAACCACATCACCATGTCATACAACCTAACCACATGACCATTTTATTCAACCTAACCACATGACCATAACATTCAACCTAACCACATCACCATAACATTCAACCTAACCACATCACCATAACATTCAACCAAACCACATCACCATGCCATTCAACCTAACCACATCACCATAACATTCAACCTAACCACATCACCATGTCATACAACCAAACCACATCACCATAACATTCAACCTAACCACATCACCATAACATTCAACCTAACCACATCACCATAACATTCAACCTAACCACATCACAATGTCATACAACCAAACCACATGACCATTTTATTCAACCTAACCACATCACCATAACATTCAACCTAACCACATCACCATGTCACATTCAAACAAACCACATCACCATGTCATTCAACCAAACCACATCACCATGTCATTCAACCAAACCACATCACAATGTCATTCAACCAAACCACAACACCATAACATACAACCAAACCACCCGAGCAATTAGATATTTGAAGTGAGCCATTCAGTAGCCCCCATCATCTTATTACGAATCTAATTAAACGCAAAGCTGCTATATCATCTAACAATTAAAAAGTTGAACTTAAAACAAAATGTCAGTTTACCAATATCCTCTATCCAAAGCTCGCCTCTTCTTACAGAATCGGGAAACTAAATAAACCAAAAGGGAAGCCAATTTGGATTCTCAAACTTTTTCGTTGTAAGAAAAGTTAAAGTGACTATTGGAATGTGCTATCAAGATTAATTATTTTTTTTAATCAAACATCTCTTTAAATGATAAACGTTGATCCTGTACACTGTAATGTTCTTAGTTTGATGTTGTGTTTTATGTTGTAGTTGTGATATCTATGTTTTATGTTGTATATTTTTATATCTGTGTTTTATGTTGTAGTTGAGATATCTATTTCTGTTTTATGTTGTATATTTTTATATTTGTGTCTTATGTTGTAGTTGTTATATCTATGTTGTATATTTTTATATTTGTGTCTTATGTTGTAGTTGTGATATCTGTTTTACATTGAGTGCATTGATCATTAAACGTGTGTTACTAATTTATGTGAATCCGCGGTGAAGCGTTGTGAGCTCAGTTACTTGTTGGGGTAGAGCGCTATATAAATTATTATAGTATTAGTATTATGGTTGTTATTATTATTATTCCGGTACAGTTCGTTATGTTAATGGCTAGTGTAAATGTTATTGTCCAGTTATTTGACCATTTATATTCTCACTACAGCAATGTTTTTGAGATAAGTTTTTTTTTCGTAAATAACACATAAAGACCGCACAAAAAAGAACAACTAAAATAAAGCTAATACTTATAACTGACCCTGTCAACGTCGTAAATAACACATAAAGACAACACAAAAAAGAAGAACTAAAATAAAGGTAACATTATAACTGACCCTGTCAACGTCGTAAATAACACATAAAGACCGCACAAAAAAGAAGAACTAAAATAAAGCTAACATTATAACTGACCCTGTCAACGTCGTACATTATGTGAGACCAGGGATTTCAACCTTGGACTTCTTAGAAAACTGGTGAACTATACGATCTCAGCACAAGGGTATTCTTTAAATTATGTCAAGTTAATTTGAATGTTTCCTCTCAGAAAATAAGGCAGTGTGTCAATGATGGGCACTGGTGCTTGGAGGCATTAGTGATGGGCTCTGGTGCTTTGGGGCATCAGTGATGGGCACTGTTGCTTGAAGGCATCAGTGATGGGCACTGTTGCTTGGAGGCATCAGTGACGGGCACTGTTGCTTGGAGGCATCAGTGACGGGCACTGTTGCTTGGAGGCATCAGTGACGGGCACTGTTGACGGGGAACATCATCACTTTAACAAACAAACAGGTTTGTCTAACTACCGGAGGAACATACATATGTCTTCAGTATATGTCCCATGTTAATTAGACCAATTTCGTTCAATAAGGTTGTTGTTTTTTTTCGTTTATATTTGCTGCGATGTGTATGAATTTTCTGTTGAATCTGTTTTGAGCCTTTCATTTTTAACACGCGATCTCACAATGAAACAAGTTGACCTCAATGAACTTTTTATTTCTGTAAAACTCAACGTCGGATATAACACGATCACCACAAAGCTGATAATTTTTTTTAAAAATTTATTAGTCTCCATCACACTGGGCATACTTTGGTCTCAGTCAGCAATCACTGGCCGTGACCAGTGGAGTTAGCCAGTTTTCATTCATCAAGCTATGTCAATATTTGAAAGAGAAACAAAATAAAATTCTGGGCACCAATTGTGTAGGAAATGCGTGTTCCTGTGGAAATCATGACAAATTAACGGGGATATCCGCAAACTACTCCGCGCACGACTATGTGTCGCGCTATTTTTATCTGTGGGACATTTATTTTAATCCGGAATCTCCCCTTCGTGACGTGTCTAACAATAGCTGACACTCGAAACGTCATGACACCGGAAACGATATTTTAAAAAACGTAGCTATTTTTACAACGCCCTAAATTCGCTTAAAGAGCCATAAAATATAAATAAATGTTTGATTCGGAAAGAACTGGGTGTGTCTTTTTCTTAAACTTAATTAAACAGTTAACATTTTTAATTTCTAGCAACATTTCTTCCTCCTTTATTTCATCAAAATTTAACATTAGTGCGTAGGTGTCGTTAATACACATTTTAATTGGTGCACTTTTATTTGGTCTATTGAATAAACACAGCTTTACAATTAAATTGTGACATTACACGGTTCCCTTTTTAAAAAAAGTTACCGTTGTAAAACAGTTACAAAAGCTCTGTGAGGACCCTCCAAGCTATTACCAATATAGACAAAATGAGAGGTGAGACTGCAATTAGGGTAATAAAAAAATGTAAATGGAACGGACGTAAACAAGGTAAGGGTTAGCCTGACAAAGAGCCGAAAACGTTCGCTGTTATGTTACGTCCTGTCAGCCTAACCCTTACCTTGTTTACGTCTGTTTTGTTACGTCCTGATAGGCTAACCCTTACCTTGTTTACGTCTGTTTTGTTACGTCCTGTTACGGCTAACCCTTACCTTGTTTACGTCTGTTTTGTTACGTCCTGTTAGGCTAACCCTTACCTTGTTTACGTCTGTTTTGTTACGTCCTGTTAGGCTAACCCTTACCTTTTTTACGTCTGTTTTGTTACGTCCTGTTAGGCTAACCCTTACCTTGTTTACGTCTGTTTTGTTACGTCCTGTTAGGCTTAGGCTAACCCTTACCTTGTTTACGTCTGTTTTGTTACGTCCTGTTAGGCTAACCCTTACCTTGTTTACGTCTGTTTTGTTACGTCTTTTGTTCACATCTTCTCCAATTACCAATATGGACCAATGAAGTCTCTTGAAACTGTCACTTATGTCACTTATCACTACTTTGCTGATCAATTACTGCCAATATTGCGATATAATGATATCTCAATATTCATTCAGTTACACGGGGAAAGGTTGTATGACTCTGATGGTGGTACAGCATCCCGAACGGCATTGGTCAAATGAGCAAGCAATATTTTTTTCTTTTTTTAAAAGACGTCTTAAAAAAGCCAAAGAATATCAGATTTGTGAAGTGAACCATTCAATACTGACCTATATTCATAATTACACCAGCAAGTGTGAGGATCTAATTTATAAGAAAAGTTTGTTGGCTTGCTCGCCACTTTTAAAAAATCATGTTAAGCCTGGTCCCTTTTTGGACTCAGGACGTGTTAGCGCATTTTCGTATTATGTATCAGTTCTTATGTTAGATATCAGCATTATGTAGTTATCAGTAATTGTGTTTAGATTTTAGACATATTTTTATGAATTTTCTTGTGTAATGAATATACTTGAATTTTTTTTATTTAAAAGTCATTTCTTTACATTAAATTTTTTTTAAATTTTCTCTTTAATCTAACTACAAGTGGTTTGTGGTCACTGAAATAGGACTCATAAATGAAACATTCTAAATTGTAATCAGCTATTCGCCCAAATACTCCGTCAATTGTTGTTTGATAGATCGTGGTTGCCAATCTTGTTGAAAGTAGTTGAATGTTGAAGTTTGTTTCGAAAAAGTTTTCAATTTCTGCCCCTGGGCCGCTAAGATCTTGATTGAAGTCACCACAAATGATGACGTAAAACTCTCTAAACTTTTACACATATTCTAATGACGTCAACAACAAAAAAACAGAAAGTAAAAACTCTTCAATGCTTGAAAAACTATGTATTCGACTTCCGGCAATGGCGGCCGTTGCCTGCGCCAGTGTTATCTCTCGATTCGCAATGTTTTTTGGTAGTTTTAACGGGGTTTTTTAACGGATCGAGAAGCTGAGTGTTGATGCACAAATGGCAGGTCAGGACATACAAAAAACATATATACATCATGGGTCTAGGACTTATGGTTGCTGAGATCTAGGGTGATGACAGACGGACAAAACGGGTGCAATAGCGCATTCGACTTCTCGAAAATGCGCTAAAAAAAATAATAATAAGTAGAGCTGCGGAAGTTACCGATTAATTCGGTAAAAAAAAATTATCGATTAAAATGATTTTAATCGATAAAATAGCGATTACAATTAAAGAAAATGTTTTAGACAATATATAACGTTTATTAATAAAGAATTAAATTATTTATAATTAATAATACTTTGCTTTTTTTTACCTACAAACTTTTCCAATTAAAAAGAAAGATTTTTAAAATGTAAACTATAAAACAAGCTGTTTTTATAAGGAAAATTATATTAAAAATTAAACATTGTTTTTACTTAATTAACAATAACAAAATTTTTTAATCCATTTATATTTTATTGAACTACTTAATTTAAATAAAAAAGTAAAGTGCCTATTTTTGTTACTTCCCTTGAAATTTTCGGGTTAATGACATCATAAATCTTATTTTTAGCTTTCATAAAAATTATTGTTTAATTATTCGGTAATTTTTCAAACATTAACGATTAAATTTAAATTAATCGATAACAGCCCTAATAATAAGGTTTAACTTCGTTTCTCTTCCCGTAAATCCCGTTGTTACTCAACTCTCGTTTTTAGTTTGTCAGTAAGTCTTTCAATATTTACTGAGGGACGGCTTGTTTTGTAAAGACAGACATAAAGAAGGTTTTATGAAATGTCTGAAGTCAAAGAGTTAATCTCCATTAAATGTCTTTCACTTCACACCACCAACGATCAAACCAATGAAAACAGCCCGTTTACTACCTTGTAGGGAGTTTTTATCACGGTGTTACAGCGATCAAGGGTTAATCAAGTGCTGTCTGGGGCCTTTTTTCTGGCACGCAGAGATCGCCGTGATGTCTTTAGAATACTTCAACCCTGCGCAGATGATTCTCAAGCTCATGGAATGTGGTGCGTTTTTAACGAAAGAAAATATTGGTGCGCATCTCAAACTGGCTTACTCCTCTTCCCGCCCCTTGTTTTTTGGTGCGCATCTCAAACTCACTTACTCCTCTTCCCGCCCCTTGTTTATGATGTTACTTGAAAGTTAACTCACTTAAGTCTTAAAGAGTAGATGCCCAGGAGTCCTGACCAATTTATGGTAATCGCCTTATGGTTGTCAGATGGCTATCTCAAAAATTTCAAAATGTGTCTATGTGGCAAAAAAGCAACGCGCATCATTCTTATATTAATCCGGCATCCTTCCGTCTCGCGAGACGATGGTGCATCACCGTTGGGTTGGGTTGCATTTCCTCGAGTGACTGTGCAGTCCTATCCTTGAGTGACAGTCTTTGCCACAGTTTTTACACACGAGTTCTGTGCTTCCAAATGTTTTGGCCTTTCTCCTAGCTCTTCTGTCTGCAGCCTCCTCCATTCTTCGCTCCTCGGCTACTATGACGCCCTCTTTGACAACTGTGCGCCACGTAGATCGGTCTTCTGCCTTACACTCCCAGTCACTTGTATGTATTTTGGCTGCTTTCATGTCCCTTTGACAGACATCTTTAAATCGCAAGCGTGGGCGACCTGTTTTCCTCTTTCCTGAAGCAAGTTCACCATATAGGAGATCCTTCGGGATGCGGCCGGGGCTCATTCTTTTGACATGTCCTAGCCACCTCAGGCGTCTTTCACTAAGAATTGAGAACATGCTTTGGGTATTGGCACGCGTTAGTACCTCACTATTAGGCACTTTTTCTTGCCATTTAATACCAAGGATGTGGCGCAAGCATCTCAAATGGAAGCTGTTAAGCTTACGCTCTTGTGATGTATAAGTGGTCCATGTCTCGCTCCCATATAGTAGTGTACTGATGACACAGGCTCGATAGACGCACAGTTTGGTTTTCTCCGTTAGCTTGGTGTTTTGCCAGACCCGCTTATTTAGTTTAGCCATTGTTGCGGCTGCCTTGCCAATTCTGCTGTTTATTTCTTCTTCAATGGACAGTGTATTGGAGACCTTGGATCCCAAGTAGGTGAAGCTGTCCACAACCTCCAAGTTTTCATTATCGATATTTATGGTAGGAGGAGGTCGAGTGTCTTGGGCCATGATGTTTGTCTTTTTCAAGCTGATTTGCAGACCAAATTCTTTGCAGGCATTGGAGAAGCTTGACACGAGTTGTTGCAAACCAGATTCTGTATGTGCTGTTAGTGCCGCATCATCCGCAAATAGTAGCTCTCGAATTAGGACATCCGTCGTTTTGGTCTTGGCTCGGAGGCGGGCAGTGTTGAAAAGTCCTCCATCAGCTCTGGTATGTAACCAGATTCCCNTCCAAATGGACGCAACTGAGAGACACAATCTATACATCCGCAATACAAGCCTTTGGCAAAAAATCTCACAAAAACACGGACTGGTTTGATGAACATTGGGACGAGATGAAACCCGTCACTGAAGCAAAAAGGAAAGCTCTTATGGCTTACAAGGAAAAGCCTACACCTGACAATTTGCATGCTTTAAAAACAGCTAAGTCACTTGCCCAAAAGGTTGCACGTAAATGTGTCAATACCTACTGGCTTAAGCTCTGTTCCAGTATACAATCAGCTGCAGACATGGGCAATGCAAAAGTCATGTACGAAAACATCAAAAAGGCAACGGGCCCCTTGACGTCAAAAGCTGCTCCCCTAAAGTCCAAAAATGGAGAAATTATTCAAGACCAGGCAGCACAGCTAAAACGGTGGGTTGAGCATTATCTGGAATTGTATTCAACAGTTACCACAGTCTCCAGCACCGCTCTAGATGACATCCCAGATATGCCACTCATGGAAGAACTTGATGTCGTGCCCACACAGGAAGAGCTGAGCAAAGCAATTGACAGTCTAGCTTGTGGAAAAGCGCCTGGGAATGATGGAATACCACCAGAGGTTCTAAAGAGTGGCAAGACAGCTTTACTCCAACCATTGCACGAGATTCTGTCCCTCTGCTGGGAACAGGGCTACATCCCCCAAGACCTAAAGGATGCAAATATAGTGACACTATATAAAAACAAAGGTGATAGGAGTGATTGCAATAATTATCGCGGCATTTCACTCCTTAGTATTGTAGGAAAGACCTTTGCCCGCGTTATACTAAAACGTTTACAAAGCCTAGCATCCCGCGTCTATCCAGAATCTCAGTGTGGTTTCCGGTCCGGTCGGTCTACCATAGACATGGTGTTCTCCATACGACAGCTCCAGGAAAAATGCAGAGAGCAGCAGATGCCACTATACATTGCATTTGTGGACCTTACAAAAGCCTTCGACTTAGTCAGTCGCAACGGGCTATTCGAAATACTGGCAAAAATTGGATGTCCCCCTCACCTACTTGCCATCATCAGACAGTTCCATGAAAATATGCTTGGCACAGTACAGTTCGATGGAGCTAAGTCAGAGGCCTTCCCTGTCAGCAGCGGAGTTAAACAAGGTTGTGTACTCGCACCAACACTCTTCGCAATATTCTTCTCTGTACTTCTTCGATACGCATTCAAGGATAGCAGTGAGGGAATCTGGTTACATACCAGAGCTGATGGAGGACTTTTCATTCTTATATTAATGTTTAAATAATGTCTGGTGTTGTTGCGATGTTTTCACTGGACAAAGTAATAAATCTGGCAACCCCACCCGGCAATTTTACTTGTCCGATCAACCTGTGGTTTATATTCTCTGTTCCAATGTCTATGTAAAGGTCCCATGTCTGTTGTACTGGCATGATGTCCAGGTAAAGGCCCCATGTCTGTTGTACTGGCATGATGTCCAGGTAAAGGTCCCATGTATGTTGTACTTGCATGATGTTCAGGTAAAGGTCCCGTATCTGTACTGGCATGATGTCCAGGTAGAGGCCCCATGTCTTTTGTACTGGCATGATGTCCAGGTAGAGGCCCCATGTCTTTTGTACTGGCATGATGTTCAGGTAAAGGTCCCATGTCTTTTGTACTGGCATGATGTCCAGGTAAAGGCCCCATGTATGTTGTACTGGCGTGATGTCCAAGAATCTATTTGTCAGTGCCGTAAAAATATGTCTGGGAACTGTTTCTTCCATTTCTCGCCACTCTAGTGGCGCGTACACACACGAACTAAAGTGGCACACACACACACAAGTGGCGTACACACACACACACACACGTACAAGGGCCGCCATTGAACTACTCTCTGGGTAATTGGTGTGTTCCCCATCATCTATAATACAGGCATCAATAAATTTTCTCCCCAACCCTTCCCACCTCTTCCTTTTAAAAGCACAGGCAGCTGTCCTTGTCTACTTTCCCGGGCTATGTCAATACCGTCTGACGGAGTGACACCATTTTGACCCACGTTTTTACAGCCCACTGTCAGGAGTGAACATGGTCTGATTTCATGGACTGAAACAATGGTCAGTTTATTGGTCAATCTTCGCGTCCTCTTGTAAGTTCGCGTCATTCCGTTGAATTGAAGAGGTTTTTTCCCCGCTTTAGGAGTGAAGTAACCTTGAAGACAGTTTGATAGAAGTGATGTAACCTTGAAGACAGTTTGATAGAAGTGATGTAACCTTGAAGACAGTTTGATAGAAGTGAAGTAACCTTGAAGACAGTTTGATAGAAGTGATGTGACCTTAAAGACAGTTTGATAGAAGTGAAGTAACCTTGAAGACAGTCTGATAGAAGTGATGTAACCTTGAAGACAGTCTGATAGAAGTGATGTAACCTTGAAGACAGTTTGATAAAAGTGAGATAGTCTTTGAGTTTATTATGTTTACAATCCTTAAAAAATATATAAACTATTTTTAAAAAGATGTGTAAAGTTTACCCTTCTAAGTCTAAATGAATATTTGATAAAATAAAATGTTTCCTTTTCCTAATAAAGTTCGTTGACCAACTCTAAGTGCCCCAATGGCTTCAATACATTTTGTGTGTGTACTACAATACCTGGTGGTCCGTACATTCAGTTGGTGTTTGTACTACAACACCTGGTGGTCTGTACATTCAGTTGGTGTTTGTACTACAACACCTGGTGGTCCGTACAATTAGCTGGTGTTTGTACTACAACACCTGGTGGTCCGTACAATTAGCTGGTGTTTGTACTACAACACCTGGTGGTCCGTCCACTTAGCTGGTGTTTGTACTACAACACCTGGTGGTCCGTACATTCAGTTGGTGTTTGTACTACAACACTTGGTGGTCCGTACATTGAGCTGGTGTCTGCTCAGGTCATATATTATTAAGCCCAACACCTTCTGTTGATCTATGTTCCCAGCAGTGTCTTGTCTGTGACGGGATCCGTGTCAATTATGTATGTATTGATGGCCTGTGTTCGTCCACTGTCCGGTAACGTTTGATACACTCGGGTCTCGTGGACTGAGACCAGAATCGTTTCCCTGGCTCGGTCCGATAGATGCATTATTGATTTAGACATGGTTTTGTCTCCCTTTAACATCAAACAACAACGAAGAACACAAGGAGACAGCTAGCCTGGGTGAGTGAGGGACCTAATGCAAGGAAACTCAGGGGGAGACCCAACCTAATGACTAATGAGAGGGAGAGTGGGTGACCTAAGATCACGTGACGACACAGTTCTGTCACACCAAAGAGCTAACTAAAACAACCAAAACTACGTTCATTATTGAACAGACTAGATTGTGCCAGGCGCCGTGGCGCCTGCGGCGCCCCCTTTTTTTGGTCGCCTACGGCGCCAACCTTTTTTTTAAAGACCAACTAACTTGTCCTTTTTTGATAAATACGAATTATTAAACTTTATGAAATGTACGCAAAGTATTTATTTAATAATAATAATAATAATAGGGGTTGTATTTTGCGTACCGATGCACACCAAACAATGACGTCATCATATTAAATATTTTTACAGCGCTCATCAACACACGATTTTTCAACTAAACTAACTGCTGTAGACTGTCGTACATCGCTCCTCAGCGTTTCAACTAAACTAACTGCTGTAGACTGTCGTACATCGCTCCTCAGCGTTACGTTACAAACATACAGAACCACACCACTGGGTGTTTATATATTGAACAGATTAAAATGTTCAGTTTGTTTCATCATTGAACCAGGACCAGTTCAAAGGTCACCTAATTTCTGTGTTGCTGACTAGATTGAAGCAAGCTAAATTTTGGTGAACGGGAATAAGATCCTTGTTTGGAGCAATGGAAAATGTAAAATGTGTGTGTGCTTGGGGGGGGGGGGGTCAATGGGCATTGGCCCTTATTTTGATATGGCTCAGGGGCCTTTGATTTCCTTTTGTTGGTGGCGGGGCGAGTTAATGCATGTGCCACGGATAATATGTCAAGGTTGTTGTTTTTTTTTAAAGTTTCATTTGTTTGGAAATAGTGGGTTGCAAAATCGAAGTCCGCCCGGTTGGACAGAAAATATTTAGGACGTCTATGTACTGGGTGTTTAACATGTAATCTGGAATGTATGCGTGTAATGGGTTTTTTCGAGAATGTAGGCGTGTAATGGGTTGTCTGGAGAATGTAGGCGTGTAATGGGTTTTTTGGAGAATGTAGGCGTGTAATGGGTTGTCTGGAGAGTGTAGGCGTGTAATGGGTTGTCTGGAGAATGTAGGCGTGTAATGGGTTGTCTGGAGAGTGTAGGCGTGTAATGGGTTGTCTGGAGAATGTAGGCGTGAAATGGGTTGTCTGGAGAATGTAGGCGTGTAATAAGTTGTCTGGAGAATGTAGGCGTGTAATTGGTTGTCTGGAGAATGTAGGCGTGTAATGGGTTGTTAAGGAATTTAGGCATATAATGGGTTGTTTGGAGAATGTAGGCGTGTAATGGGTTGTTTGGAGAATGTAGGCGTGTAATGGGTTGTCTGGAGAATGTAGGCGTGTAATAAGTTGTCTGGAGAATGAAGGCGTGTAATGGGTTGTCTGGAGAATGTAGGCGTGTAATGGGTTGTCTGGAGAATGTAGGTGTGTAATGGGTTGTCTGGAGAATGTAGGTGTGTAATGGGTTGTCTGGAGAATGTAGGCGTGTAATGGGTTGTCTAGAGAATGAAGGTGTGTAATGGGTTGTCTGGAGAATGTAGGCGTGTAATGGGTTGTCTAGAGAATGCAGGAAATCCAGCTCTCTGTCAACAATTAAAACTCCAATAATAATACAAGACCAAATATAAACCATGCATAAGTGTAAAATGCGATAGACCTACTTTATACTAATATAAAACTCGTTATGTGTAAGAGGCTAAATACACAGGCAATAAAATATCAAGTAATGCAGTTAATATATTAATGCGCTCCAAGGGAAGTTACCATGTGAAACAATGTATCGGAAAAATAAAATTGGGTATCTTCCCTTTGATCGACGTAGCAGGTCGAAACCGTTCAAATAATACGTGTATGTATGTGAATAAAATGACAATGTGTATAAGTAACATGTATTTTGTAAATGTGAGTGAGTGTTATGTATCTATATGATACTTTTACAAAAGTAGTATTATGTTCTCTTCTTTTGTTTAAAGTGTTGTATACATTCGCTCTTTCTACGGTTTTTATTCTTTAGTCAAGATGTGCAGTGATTCATGAGTTGACATTTACATCTTCTTATTACTTTAAACAAGCTTGAATGAAACGCCATTAGAGTTTGGTTAAATATATTTCTATAAATATATTTTGTAATGCATGCGTAACGCGTTTAACCTTAAGACTGTGATTTATTTGTTTATTTCTTGTTTATTAAGAGTTTAAAATACACACTCATCAAATTAAAGATCCTGTATCAAACCATTCATCACGTGATTTATGACGTGGAAATGTAATGATCCTTGATTCCTTTACATCTTCATTAACTTCCAAACATTTTTAATTTCGAATTTTGCTTTTGAAACAGTTCTGTTTTTGCTGTCAGCAAGAGAAACCTTTAAATCTTAGTCAAGAAAACCTTTAGCACTTGGTCAAGAAAACCTTTAGCTATTGGTCAAGAAAACTTTAGCACTTGGTTAAGAAAACCTTTAGCACTTGGTTAAGAAAATCTTTAGCAATTGGTTAAGAAAACCTTTAGCAATTGGTTAAGAAAACCTTTAGCAATTGGTTAAGAAAACCTTTAGCACTTGGTTAAGAAAACCTTTAGCAATTGGTCAAGAAAACCGTTAGCACTTAGTTAAGAAAACCTTTAGCAATTGGTTAAGAAAACCTTTAGCAATTGGTCAAGAAAACTTTAGCACTTGATCAAGAAAACTTTAGCTATTGGTCAAGAAAACCTTTAGCACTTGGTCAAGAAAACCTTAGCAATTGGTCAAGAAAACTTTAGCACTTGGTTAAGAAAACCTTTAGCACTTGGTCAAGAAAACTTAGCACTTGGTTAAGAAAATCTTTAGCAATTGGTTAAGAAAACCTTTAGCAATTGGTTAAGAAAACCTTTAGCACTTAGTTAAGAAAACCTTTAGCAATTGGTCAAGAAAACCTTTAGCACTTAGTTAAGAAAACCTTTAGCACTTGGTCAAGAAAACCTTTAGCAATTGGTTAAGAAAACCTTTACCAATTGGTTAAGAAAACCTTTAGCACTTGGTTACGAAAACCTTTAGCAATGGGTCAAGAAAACCTTTAGCACTTAGTTAAGAAAACCTTTAGCAATTGGTTAATAAAACCTTTAGCACTTGGTTAAGAAAACTTTAGCACTTGGTTAAGAAAACTTTAGCACTTGGTTAAGAAAACCTTTAGCACTTGGTCAAGAAAACTTAGCACTTGCTCAAGAAAACCTTTAGCAATTGGTCAAGAAAACCTTTAGCACTTGGTCAAGAAAACTTTTAGCAATTGGTCAAGAAAACTTTAGCGCTAGGGTAAGAAAACCTTTAGCACTTGGTTAAGAAAACTTTAGTACTTGGTCAACAAAACCTTTAGCAATTGGTCAAGAAAACCTTTAGCACTTGGTCAAGAAAACTTTAGCACTTGGTCAAGAAAACCTTTAGCAATTGGTAACGAAAACCTTTAGCAATTGGTTAAGAAACCCTTTAGCAATTGGTCAAGAAAACCGTTAGCACTTAGTCAAGAAAACTTTTAGATCTTAGTCAAGAAAACCTTTAGCACTTAGTTAAGAAAACGTTTCACACAAACACACACACACAATCTTTCTTTGAAAACCCATCAGCACCAGTAATGAAAATAATTATTGAATGAACACACTGTATTCAATCCAATGAAACTGCTATCACACTTTGTTTCTATATCCACCATCCAGTTCCCTGAACATGGATTCTATCAGACAGTGGATAAAATATTGCTATTCAGACATGATGCAAGCGATCCCAACATACTCCGGAAGATCACCAACGTGTCAGATGTCAAGGACGGATGCCTTATTGAAGTGGTTCTGTCAGGTGAGTTCTGCTGACCCTTGTCCACACCCAGTAATGAGCACTTGTCTCTTTTTTTTTTCAAAATTGATGTTGTCTGGGCATTAATTGCTCAATCTTTTTAATAACATGTCCGGTCAGCACTGACCTATCTTTTTAATGAGATGTCTGGCCAGCACTGACCTATCTTTTTAATGAGATGTCTAGTGAGCACTAACCTATCTTTTTAATGACATGTCTGGTCAGTACATCTATTATTCCTTTAATGAGATCTTCTTACCAGTCTTCTCTGTTCTTGCTTTCATTAGTCGCATTATTTCTCGTTCATTTTTTTTCTGTATTTATTAATGACCAGTTTCCCCTCCTCCCTGTCCCCACCACTCACAGAAAGACCAACTTATTTTCATGGCTTTATCCAGTAAAATATTATTTTGTTTGTTCTCAATAACATTCTGTTTAGACTATTGTAACACCAATGAATCTATTTTGGTAGAACTGCGCTTTCTTGTACCACGGCTTAAGTTAACAACAGGCTCTGTGCTCATATAATTCTGGCGGTCTAAAGATATCAAACTTTCAACTGTTTGAGGGGGGGTGGTACCTCAGGTTTTGGTTCTAATCTCATTAGTTGTGTGTGGTTGTTGGTTTTTTAAACTCACTCAACCCCATCCCCCTAAACCTCCCCCCCCCCCAACCCTTGAGCCACAGCCGAGAAGAAACCATTGAAACAATATCTAGATCCCAACATTGCGACGACTAAAGACCTTTATACCCTTTCTGACAGCGGTTCTCATCGACCAGTCAACTGAACCCCTGCACAAATATTTTAGTATCAAATCATATCCACGCCCTACCATCATGTGTTAATGAACGCCCTTAATGCTGGCTCAGTGCTTGATGTGGTACTTTAACGTCCATCCAACAAACAAGATTAATCGCCCCTGAGTGTGCACACTATCAGTTTGAGAGTTCTGTACCCCAGAAGACCCAGAGCGTTGTCGCGTCCCGCTAATTAGAGCCTGGGGGTCTGGTCCCGACATTCCACTAGTCTGCCGGTAGAGTCTCACCAATTCGCCAGTACAGTCTCACCAATTCGCCAGTACAGTCTCACCAATTCGCCAGTACAGTCTCACCAATTCGCCAGTACAGTCTCACCAAATCGCCAGTACAGTCTCACCAAATCGCCAGTACAGTCTCACCAAATCGCCAGTACAGTCTCACCAATTCGTCAGTACAGTCTCACCAATTCGCCTGTACAGTCTCACCAATTCGCCGAATACCACCGAATATCAGCATGAATTAAACATTTGCGTTTTGTCCGTCTTTAAAAGATGTCCTTAATTCTATTTATCCTAAATCTCAGCAAAGACAGTACTTTGAATTTTTATTACCCTTTGATTGATCGATGGTTATTTGTGTGTGTGTGGGGGGGGGGGGGGAACGGGAAGAACCGGAGTGACTCACTGCGTAGTACAAAATGGATGCCTAACGGTTTCCACATATCCGACGTTGTGGTAGAGAGTTAGTCTGAGCAGTCTAGAACTCTAACCTATGGTTATTGATCCGTCAAGACGAGAGAACTTTTTACATCTCCGTCGTTAGTTTAAACAGCAGACATCAATCTGTTTGAAACACATCTGGAAGCTAGCGCACATTCTAAACCTTCGTGTCTGCCAAACTTTGCGTTAGAGAGTAAATGATTAAGCCGCACGTCATCTGATGACGCCAAAGCTCATTTATTAACCTCCAACCCACGCACACTGTAGGAATAATATATAATTTGACCAATAGTTAGTATATCTACCAGCGACCTTGACCTGTTATCGACTCACCCACTCAACATCTTTTCGTACTTTTTTTTGTGTAAACTTGATGTATCGATACCTGTGTATTGTCTGGTAACATCATGGTCAACAACTCCTAATACCTGTGTATTGTCTGGTAACATCGTGGTCAACTACTCAAGATACCTACATGTGTATTGTCCTGGTAACACCATGGTCAACAATTAAAGTACGTCACATTAATTATGCCACCATAACTGAACAAACGTTTAGAAAATAGACTTTGTCACGTGCCACCTGTTATTGAAGTCGTTTTTCTTGGTGTGTTGTTGTCTAAAGTCGTTGTGTGTTTGTAAACAAGTAAGGAATGTGTAATCCCTGTACTAACATACGGATGCGAAAGCTGGAAATCAACTAAATATATAGAAAAAAAATTAGTTTCATTCGAAAACAAATGCCTCCGAAAAATTTTAAATATAAAATGGAGTGATCTCAAATCAAATGAAACAATAAGAAAAGAAACCAACCAAGAATATGTGTCAAATTTTATAAGGAGAAGACGATGGAATTACATCGGCCATGTTCTTCGAATGGACAAGAGAAGACTCCCAAGTCAGGCCCTCATGTGGACACCAACAGGCAAAAGAAAACAAGGAAGACCAAAAGAAACCCTGCGTAGAACAATCATAAGAGAAAGCTCAACCATGGGTCTAAGAAATAACCAGGACTTGATACAATTAGCAACGGATCGTCAAAAATGGAAATCCATGACCTCTGCCCTATGTGCCGTCTTCGGCCCGAGAGGAAATAACTAACTAACTAACTAAGGAATGAAATAATACACCACTGATTGCAGGGATTGGAAGAAGACGTAGTTCCCCGTGTTTGTAAAACAGATCCGTGTATTGTCACCAGGATCTTGTTGTGTTTACAGTACCATAACCTTTGTTTTCTTGCACCATAACCTTTGTTTTCTTGTACTATAACCTTTATATTCTTGTACTATAACCTTTATTTTCTTGTACCATAACCTTTATTTTCTTGCACTATAACCTTTATTTTCTTGCGCTATAACCTTTATTTTCTTGAACCATAACCTTTATTTTCTTGTGCCATAACCTTTATTTTCTTGCACTATAACCTTTATTTTCTTGTACCATAACCTTTATTTTCTTGCACTATAACCTTTATTTTCTTGCACTATAACCTTTATTTTCTTGTACCATAACCTTTATTTTCTTGTACCATAACCTTTATTTTCTTGCACTATAACCTTTATTTTCTTGCGCTATAACCTTTATTTTCTTGTACCATAACCTTTGTTTTCTTGCACAATAACCTTTATATTCTTGCACTATAACCTTTATATTCTTGTACCATAACCTTTATTTTCTTGTACCATAACCTTTATTTTCTTGTACCATAACCTTTATATTCTTGTACCAGAACCTTTGTTTTCTTGCACTATAACCTTTATTTTCTTGTACCATAACCTTTATATTCGTGTACTATAACCTTTATTTTCTTGCACTATAACCTTTATTTTCTTGCACTATAACCTTTATTTTCTTGCACTATAACCTTTAATTTCTTGTACTATGACCTTTATATTCTTGCACTATAACCTTTATATTCTTTTACTATAATTTTTATATTTTATATTCTTGCACTATAACCTTTATATTCTTGTACTATAATTTTTATATTTTATATTCTTGCTCTATAACCTTTATATTCTTTTACTATAATTTTTATATTTTATATTCTTGCACAATAACCTTTATATTCTTGTGCTATAACTTATATATTTTATATTCGTGCACTATAACTGTTATATTCTTGTACTATCTATATATATAATTCTCTACATGGTCCAACCGGATGTTTCTTTCAATAACGTCGTTTTGAACTGTTCAACAATATCCTTCGGTATGGGATGCTACTTAATTGTTGATGCTTTTAAAAACATGCAGTCCCCTTTGGTTTTCGTTCATTTTTTTGAAAGTTCCAAATTTTTAATAATTTTTTGTTGTGAGTACCTCTGGATCGATCGTCTCAGTCTCTCTTGCCTCTGAAATTATGATTTAGTAACTGTCGAATACATAAATATTCGAATACGTAATTACTTGAATACTCGTTAATTCAGTGAACAAACGCAAAATGTTTTCATAATTCGTTGGATAGAGATAGAGACGGAGAGATATAGTCTCAGAGATATAATCTAAGAGATAGTCTGAGAGGCGGTCTAAGAGAGGAACTTTGAGAACATAATCATGTCTAAAGTCTATTGAGTCTCCTCGCTAATGAGTGAGTGGAATCTTATTTAAGCGTAACTCCCTGTGACCTTACTAGGTGACCTTACCAGCTGACCCCTGATTGTGTCGTGGACTCAGGTCACTCCTCAGACTTGGCTGTTAAATACCAGAGATAAGAGCGGTTGGAGAGAGGACAAGTTAGAGAGAGAGAGAGAAAAAGAAAGACCACTGTGAGCATAAAAATGATAACTATGGCGGGGTGCCTGATTACAATATTTGGAGGTGTCTTTTGGTTTGTGGGGGTGTCTTTTAGTTTGTGGAGGTGTCTTTTTGTTTGTGGGGGTGTCTTTTAGTTTGTGAAGGTTCTTGTAGTTTGTGTCGGTGTCTCTTAGTTTGTGGAGGTGTCTTTTAGTTTGTGGAGGTGTCTTTTAGTTAGTGGGGGTGTCTTTTAGTTTGTGGAGGTGTCTTTTAGTCTGAGGGGGTTCTTTTAGTTTGAGGGGGTGTCTTTTAGTTTGTGGAGGTTCTTGTTGTTTATAATTATTACACTCTGGTACGTGCTATCATCTCTTTTATTAATAACATTCCTTGTTTTGACTTACACGAAAGCTTTCTTACATAGCAACACAACATTCAAATCTAAATGATCCCCTAGAGCAGTCATGGCAAATTTTTTTGAGGCCGCGCGCCGAAAATTCAATAAAAACTTCTTTTTTAATATAGCAAAGTGCCAGCACAGTGGTTTGATTAAGGAAGTAATATTTTAGTTGCGTGCCGGCTGATGAGGATCCGCGTGCCGTCTGTGGCCCGCGTGGCATAGGTTCGCCATCACTGCGCTAGAGGCACCTATCCTGTATCTGTGTATTTGATTACTCCATTTTTAGTTGTTGATGTTATTTATTTATTTTTTTTAAAATTAGTGTGTGTTTGTTCATTGACCTAATGTTAAAAATGTAAAACGTCAGACCTTTACCTCGATTTCATGTTAGTTAAAGTTCAAAGGTTAGCAGTTCTTGTATTGTTAAAGGATTCGAACTCTTAAGTAATCTACTGGCACTGACCGCCGTAACAGGCCACCTATAGTAACAAGGCTACTTTCGAAGGTTGACAGGACTTCGCCTTCCAGACGTTTTTCCCAATATCTCCAGGAACTATAACTATGACATTAATTATTCTATCCACACCAGTGTGGTCAGTAACACGGGTCAGTCTCTTAGGGCCTGGTCATGTTTTGTTGAGTTGGGATATATGTAATAAGTGTCACATTTCACTACTGATTGTTGTATGAATGAAGGACATATTGTTTGTATCTGTTGTGTAAACACAGCAATCATGAGCCTACTCTCAAACATAAATGATCATAAACAGGATTTTGGTATATATATATATATATGTATTTTGGTGGATATTTAAAGCGTATGTAATTTGGTGGATATTTCAAATGTATGTATTTTGGTGGAAATTTAAAGCGTATTTAATTTGGATATTTTCAAATGTATGTATTTTGGTGGATATTTCAAATGTATGTATTTTGGTGGATATTTAAAGCGTATGTTTGTATCAACCAGATAGCTTGTAAATTTCAGACTCATGTTTATCTTATGGCAGTGGTCTACAATTTAAAACAATGTCCGTGCGGGAACTTGCTGTCTACAAATATGTGACCAGTTGTCCGCCTTTAAGTTCCTCGCCCTGACCAATAAACGAGATTAGCATAGGAAACAACAGCAACACTAACCAGGGTTTAACCAATCAGGCGCAGTCTTAGTTTGGCCAAGGGTTGGCCGCTAGATGTCGATAGCCATCGAGAGCCGATGGCAACACACAACAAAAAACTTTTAGCCCGGGGCTGGGAAACTGGGTGTGTGTGGTGGGGACAAGGAGATATCTCACCGCGGGAAAAGTTTGGCTGAATCCAACATCACAAATTGACAATTCTCTTGGTTTGTATGTCATGAAACTAACACTGTGTTTAAGTTTGTCATGAAACTAACACTGTGTTTAAGTTTGTCATGAAACTAACACTGTGTTTAAGTTTGTCATGAAACTAACACTGTGAGCAGACAAATCACGTGACTTGTTGCGTTGTTGCTCCATCCCATGATTGAACGAAGTGATAAGACGTGTTGTTGCCCCATCCCATGATTGAACCACGTGACTAGCTGTGTTGTTGCCCCATCCCGTGATTTCACCAAGTGCTATCGTGTTCCCGTGAGACTGTGTTAGTCCAGTGAATGGCTACCAGCACCTGATACTATTATGTCCAGTCTGTGACTTTGCTCTTTATCCCATTTCCTCTTTATTAATGACCTCATCACTTGTACACACTGAGTGGAGATCTCGACAGTCCTCGTGCACGATCATTTAATGGAGAAGTCAGAACTCGTAAATTACGAAAATACTTTCTGAGGGGAGAGAAGGTTTTTGGGGAAGTAACTGGGTCTCACATTCTTGTGAGTCTCAAATTAATAAACAGTTACCGGTCTTGAATTTGGTTTGTCTAATGTCAAAGAATGATTTATACATCAACATACGTGATGAACGTTGGTGGAAATAAGAGCAATGATAACGATGGACCTTACATGTGTTTCAAAATAAATTGTAACAGTTTCCAATGGACAGATAATGTGTGTAACAAAGGGTGGGGCTTGTCTTCAACGGCGTACCGAAAGGGGGGCAGGAGGCAGGGGTCTACCGATATATCGGCACCGATATCAGGATATCGGTAATATCGGTATTGGTCGCTTGTCAAGTTTCCGATATTTGACGTCATCGATATTTCATAGTTAGTGATATTTTGACACCAAAAATTTAGACAAGAAATCATTGAAATGTATAAATATCTCAACAAATTAATTGATCGAACCCAATACCGGTATTGAAAGAACCAAAAGAACCCTAGTATTAACGTGTACTGCAATGATACAGCGTGCCATGTGCTATGATATTGTTTAGGTATCGCCCGACTTTCGTATACTCGGAAATACTGTGTAGGCGATGTCGAGTATACCATAATTGCTACAGTAGTAATGAAGCACGCAGAACCACATATGTTCTAAAACATTTCCGTTCGTATGGAATAACAAAATGTACCGTGTGCAGAATTGTCATTGGTAACCATTCATCCTTTAACCTCATTTTGACTCTATTACTTTTGCTTTGTTCTCATTGTTTCATTTATAAAAGGTGGGTGTGTACAAAAGCCATTTAACTATTGGTTAGAATTAATTATGAGTCAAAATTGAAGGTTCAAAGGGAATTCCTAATTTTATTTTGTACATGTGTATGTAGGACAGTTCGTCTTGTCATGTTCTGGAACTAGTAAACTCATCGGAAATTTCGTTTTAAGATTGTTTTTTTTTATGCAAGGTTAAATGAGTAATTAATAAAGAAATCATTAATTCTATATTTAAGATTCTTTCTGTTGTTATGAATAAAAAAAAGTTTGGAAGCGTTTCTTTATCCCGAGTATTACGGTATTAGATCCAAATGTTTTCATCTTTTAAAAAAATATCTGATCCATATTTCTGCATTGTTTATGAGGAAAAGAAAGAAACGTGAAGCTAAGTGAAATAGAAGAATGAACACACGGAAGACCGTATTCTACACACACTTATAATAATTATAGTTGTACGATTTGTTTCTTAATTTACGTTTGTCTATATTAAACCAGTAGCGTAACATATGAAATAGCAACAATAACGTGTAATAAATTTAAAAATGACTTTATCAAATATGGCCGTCTTTTTTTCCCCACAAATACTCATATCGGCTCTAATATCCGAAAAAAATACCGGTTAAATCGGCAAAAATGTATATATTGGTAGACCCTTAATAACCCTAATATAAAATATAAATAATTGCGAGTGATAAACTTAAGGATGACGTATTCTCAAATATGACCGCTGGTTTTGTCCTAAGAAATACTCATATCAGCCACACACAAAATCGGTAATATCGGTATTGGCACTATCGGAAAATGTGCATATCGGTAGACTCCTAGCAGGAGCTACATATGTCCCGAAGTTAAGGGGTGCCGAAAAAAGAACAATGGTAATAAGTAAAGGGGGGGGGCAATTTTTCATGGACGCAAATTATCTGTCCTTTTTCAACCTATGAAATTCCAATTACATAAAAACTACAGTGATGTTATGTGCGTTAAATTAATCCCTTGTTCTCCTTCTAGTTCGATACATATCATCATATCCATACTTTGCCTGTCACATACATACTTTGCCCGTCACATCCATACTTTGCCCGTCACATCCATGTTTGCCCGCCGCATCCATACTTGCCCGTCGCATCCATACTTTGCCCGTCACATCCATCGTTTGCACGCCATCACGCGCAATGAGGCAGCAATAACGCGCCCAAATGGTGCGCCTCTTTATTCGGGCCCCAAATAGCGGGCTGTCCATATTGATTCGGTCAACGCGGGTTCTGGCCCTTGAAAGTTTCCCTGTTGGGGGCTGGTGTCCGGCCGTTTGATTCTTGCTAACGCCACCAAACGTGCTAGGACCAGGTCTCACATCGGATGTACGTGTAATGTCAAGGCCGGTTGCTCTTTAACTCAAATGCTAGTCTCGAAGCGTGATTTCATCTTTACTTAAGGAATTTTCAAATGGAAAAAAATATTTGATCGTTTCTCGACTTCAGGATTGCTTCCAGGTGTACATTTTAATTAGACGTAAAGATCAAGTGTTTTAAATCTTGTGATAGCCTCGTTTTTAGTTGGTATTTAAATGTTGATTAGGTCTCCGTTTAATTGATGGTAGTGGTAGTGATAAAAGAGCAACCGAACAAGTTAGTGCAATGTGGTCCTTACATCTGTGGTCCTGTCAGCTGTGGACCCGTGGGCTGTGGTCCTGTCAGCTGTGGACCTGTCAGCTGTGGTCCTGTCAGCTGTGGACCTGTGAGCTGTGATCCTGTCAGAAGTGGACCTGTCAGATGTGCAATTATTAAATAACTTATTTAATGATTTGTCTTGTGTGTGCTGTGATACTGGGAGACGTACATTTATTCTAGGGAAGTCCTATATGACGTGGTTGTTGGCTCTACACATACAGACATACATACATAGGTGCAGTTATAACAATCTGTTCGTTATCTTCACCTTCACTCTGTGAAGTTGCGTCACAGTCGATTTTTTCAGTGCATATCTTGTTGTCTGGCTCTTCAGTGGAACAATCTGTTATCTGGTGTAAATCTCATTTACCGTCCAGTGTGTTTCCGACTCCCGTAGCGTAGACCAATGAAAGTAGTCTATTGTCGAGTGTAGGATGCAGCTAATTTCGGTGAAGGGTGAAGTGATTTCTTCATCATTGACCTGTTCAGTGTGTCTGCCTATCTTTTCAGTGTCAATGCTATGATGTAGATTAATTTCATGTTGTATGGGAGCCCGTCAATGGAGTAGTAAATTGTTCAGTGTGGGGTCAAGTTTATATCCTAACTAGCAATTTATCCGCGGTTTGATGCGGAAATTAGGATTTCAGTTAGCGTTGTGAACCCGCATAACAATAATTGAAAACACCTATTGATTTTAATCTGAATCAAGGTGGATATACTAAATATATTAACTTCAACCGTTCAGGATCCTACGTACACAAGAACTTGGAGATTTAAAGATGCGTCTTTTTTATATAACTCATATTGGGGGGGGGGGGGACTATATTTCGGCAATCGTCCCCTAGTGAGAGGTGATTTAATATTTTTTGCCTCTTACCATCGCGGGGGGAGGGGGTACTCAACAACTTCCCAAAGTTTCAAGCTTCTACCTACACGGAAACTTGGAGAATTAGTGTTCATTCAGTTTTATATAGCCTATTTTAAGTTTTAAAAAAGGTTTTGGGCCCCCGGCCACCAATGAGTGGAAATTTTAAAATTTATACAATTATTTTTCATTTCTCCTTACACGGGAAATAAGAGAATTATGGATATTATTTTTATAAATCTAATATAAGAAGAAAAAAACGTTTTTGGGGCCCCGGGCCCCATGAGTTTGTATTTTAAAATTCTTTTACATCGACTTTTGTCGTGAGAGGGTAATTAACAATTTCCCAGAGTTTTATACTCCTACTTAGATGGAAAATTGAAGAAAGTATGAGTCGGTTTTTAAAATAAGAAAAACAATATTTGGGCCCCCGGTCACCCATGAGGGGGAATTTTAACATTCTTTTTTGCCGGGAGATCGTACTCCACAACTTCCGAAAGTTTCATGCTTCTACCAACACGGGGAATGGAAAAAATAGTGATTTTCAGTTTTTATAGAGCCCAAATAAGAAAAAAAATGTTTTTCGTCAGTTTTCGTAGTGAGAGGGTACCCAACAACTTCCCAAAGTCTCATGCTTCTACCTACACGGGAAGTTGGAGAATTAGTGATGAGTCAGTCAGTCAGGGCTTTCGCTTTTATTAGTATAGATGACTAGAACTATAACCTAGAATAGTAGAGTTGTCTATTGTCGACGATCACACCAATAGAGTTGTCTAGTATAGAGCAGCACACCAATAGGGTAGTCTATTGACTAGTGTAGCAGCACACCAATAGAGTAGTCTATTGACTAGTGTAGCAGCACACCAATAGAGTAGTCTATTTACTAGTCTAGAGCAGCACACCAATAGAGTAGTCTATTGACTAGTGTAGCAGCACACCAATAGAGTAGTCTATTGATTAGTCTAGAGCAGCACACCAATAGAGTAGTCTATTGACTAGTCTAGAGCAGCACACCAATAGAGTAGTCTATTGACTAGTGTAGCAGCACACCAATAGAGTAGTCTATTGACTAGTCTAGAGCAGCACACCAATAGAGTAGTCTATTGTCTAGTGTAGATGAGCACACCAATAGAGTAGTCTATTGACTAGTGTAGAGCAGCACACCAATAAACTAATCTAATTTCCGTGTACAGAGCTCGCCTGTTGTATTGTATTTGCTTCCATCCTCAAGTCAACAAACGAGCTCGGGTGTGTAGAGACAGAATTGCTGTGTTGACTGACACCGAAGCCAGACATTGATTCCATAGAACTCAGCAGTGGTGAGACAGGGTAAACAAGATTTGTAACTGATTAAAACCTCGTGCACGCCGGTCACATTGCATCAGTTGTTGAGTGTCGTACAGTGGGACACGAGTTGTGTCGTACAGTGAGACACAGTTGTTGAGTGTCGTACAGTGGGACACGAGTTGTGTCGTACAGTGAGACACAGGTGTTGAGTGTCGTTCAGTGGGACACGAGTTCTTGAGTGTCGTACAGTGGGACACGAGTTGTGTCATACAGTGAGACACAGGTGTTAAGTGTCGTACAGTGGGACACGAGTTCTTGAGTTTTAAACACTCATACTATGTGGGAATATGAATAATGTGATGTAGGAACATGTGCAGATTAAATTCGTATGTTATTTTAGACCTGATTGTTTATTCAAACCTGTATGTGCTCAAATATCGATTTAATTCACCAGAAACTAGGACAAGCACAAGACGTGAGCAAATAAGAATGACGATTGACACTCGCTATGGTCTGACAGGGCTGGTCAGTTGTCTAGGTCTGGTCAGTTGTTTAGGTCTGACAAGACTGGTCACCTGTAAAGTTTCACACTTCTTTTTATATGAAGTCCACTCATTTGCACTGTGGAAAAAAGCTTTAGAGAGTTTGTAGCAACTCCAGGTGGAGATGAGTGTTCTGGTCATCTCCATTTGATAACACGGCGGCCAGACGAGAAGCTCTTTAACAAAAACATCAGTATCTGTCGAACCAAATCAACAAGACGCGTGTGTGGATTAAGATCGTTCATTGGTCGGAACACACGTGCTCAACTCATCGAGAGCTTTGACTTCCGCATTCAGTGTTGCGATTGTAGGTGATAATGGACCACTTGCGATGTTTGCATGATACTGTAGCTTTGTTCACTCGAATGTGCTGGGTTTTTAATTATAATAAATTTGTTACAGTTAATTTCCTTCAGTTCAGAGTCAATGCCAACAGTACAATGCGCTGTTTAATAACTTAATAACACGACAGTATGAAGCGATCACAACACAATAGTATATAACAACCGTAACAAACAGTATAAAGCAGTTATAATAACACAAGAGCATGAAGCAATCGTAACACAAAAATATAAAGCGATTATGACACAGCAGTATAAAATATAAAGCAATCATAGCATAAATAGAACAAAGCGATCATAACACAACAGTATATAACAATAGTAACAAATAGTATAAAGTAATACATTCTCTGTTGTCACGTGGTTTATAATATTCATAGGGAAGCTGTGTATCACTTTATGTGTATTGCAGCGTTATAAAAAAATACATTTTTGTTACTGACTGCCATGAGTTGTGTATTGTTGCAACCAGTGATCGGCATTCTCATTAAACTCACTGGGAACTGTCAAGGTCGTAAATATTTTTTGATGTATTTATTTCATAAGTTACTAATTGTTGGAATTCCCGTAATTTGTAAACAATGTTTAGTAAATAATGTTCATATGCACAGGATTTCAAATGATGAACATATTCCAATAACTTTAAAAACATATTTGTTATAAAGATTTAGTGTCGTCGAAAAGTAATGTACTCTTATTACACGCGGATCAAACAATTAATTGCTTGTTTAATGTGAACTATCTGGACTATCAGCCGAGAGCCAGATGGACACGTTAATGAGGTCAAACCTCTCACTGAAAAAAAAACAGGCTTCATGGACTACATCGGTCATAGCCATCTATACCCAAAAGACCATCAGCATCGTTGGATTATTTGACCAAACACGACCTCCCCCCCCCCACTCTCCCCGCTAAAAAAAAACGTCATTAAAGTGCCCCAAACCTGGACTGGACTGTGGCGGACACATTAGTCGATGAGGTCACTCGGACCAACGAGTCTAGCCACTGATTCAGCCAGGCTCGAAACCAGATGTTAGCGGGCACTTGTGTTGATGAGGTCACATGGTCAAGTGCTTTTTACGTCTGGGAGGATAATATGACCATAGCCTTCCTTTGGTTCAACTTTAATCGATTCAATCGACTCAATGTTATTATTGCCGTTGAGTTTTTTCGCTGGTCTCGATTGGCCGCGAAGGTTGAAAATAATTTTTACTGCAAAATTTAATAGGAGCATTGTTTCTATGAGGAAATTCTTTTAAATATCTGCCATCCATGACCGTTTGAACTATCAGTACCGTGATGCAAACTATTATATCAATCTTACAGCTCATGTCTGTCACGTGTTCCTGACTACAACTTTCACTGCGGGATTTTATTTCTGCCAAAAGACTGCAGTGTTGAAATATCTCGTCAAAATACTTGACGTCATATAACCTACAACAATATCTTGTTTGTGACGTGTGACACCGTATGACGCCACATAACTTACTTCTTGTTTGTGACGTGTGACACCGTATGACGTCACATAACCTACAAACTTGTCTGTGACGTGTGACACCGTATGACGTCACATAACCTACAAACTTGTCTGTGACGTGTGACACCGTATGACGTCACATAACCTACAACAATGTCGTCTTTGCCACGTGTCACCATCCAGCGACTCAGCTCAAGTTGTACTGATCTTGCAGGTATTTAAATTGATGACTCATTTATACCAACATGTCATTTATACCAATACCCCATCACTGTCATGTATACCAAAACACCATCACTGTTATTTATACCAACATGGCATTCATACCAACACACCATCACTGTCATTTATCCCAACACACCATCACTGTCATTTATACCAACACACCATCACTGTCATTTATACCAACACACCATCACTGTCATTTATACCAACACCTCATAACTGTCATTTATACCAACACACCATCACTGTCATTTATACCAACACACCTTCACTGTCATTTATACCAACACCTCATAACTGTCATTTATACCAACACGCCATCACTGTCATTTATACCAACATGTCATTTATACCAACACACCATCACTGTCATTTATACCAACACACCATCACTGTCATTTATACCAACATGTCATTTATACCGACATGTTATTTATACCAACATGTCATTTATACCAACACACCATTACTGTCATTTATACCAACACCTCATAACTGTCATTTATATGAATATAAATTGTATCTTTTACTTCCACTTATCTGTTCAATGATGATTTGAATGACCATTTGATGCGTGGTTACCTGTCGTATATCTCTCTCATTATTTAAATTCACCCCGATGACATAGTGGTCTTGTTATGTTGAATCAACTTCTTTCCTTTGTGAAAATTTATCATCTAATCCAGGGGTCTCCAAACTACGGTCCGCGGGCCAGATGTCGCCACGAGTCCTCTCATCCGGCCCCTGGAGACCTTTTAATCTCAAAGAAAAAAATATTCTTACTTGTAGTTAACCACAAAACTTAGTAGTTGGGGGCTGGCAGTCGGCACCCTAACTTCTGTTTGACAGTTAATGTGGCCCTTCGGCAGAAAAGTTTGGAGACCCCCGATCTAATCTGTCGATTCGTGGTTTCACCTCTCGTTTATTTAAATTTCTGCAGTAATTCTGTTTCTTCCGGTTATATTTTATTCATTAACGGCCTGTCGCATCCAGCAAAGTTTATTTAAAATTACCCGGACTTGCCAAATGGAAATGATCACTTCAATGACTTCTATCCGGCTAGTGTCCATCTTCACCAGTGTTTCTCGAACTGTGTCGCGACACATTTGTGTGTCGTTAGAGTTTTCCAGGTGTGTCGCGAGATTTTGTAAAAAAAAAAAAAAGTATTTCAAATTGCTAGGGTTCTGAGCTCTGATGTTATTATGACATTTTAAAATAAAGCAAAACAAAATGTCAGTTAAATAAATCAACAACATTATCAGCAATCACGTGTGTTTCACGTGGGGAGGACGTTAGATTCGGATAGTCTCTGGGTATGACATTTGCTTTTTTTCATCCTTTCATGTTGTGTAGTTGGCTTGATATTTTTCATTCGGCAACAGATTGAACTTTAAATTATTATTTTAAAGTACGCTAAGCCGCCATTTTCAAAAAAGTTAACATAATTGTATCTTAACTTGCTTAAAATCACGGCTTAATTAGTTTATCTGATAAAATAATATTTGGATTAATTACTGCATCCCAATTAATGTGAACCGTTGGCTTAAGTGTAGTTTGATGATGAAATTTACTGACATGAATACGAATCGTTAGTTAATAGACTTCCCGTGTAATTAGAATAAAACTTTAAGTATTAATGTTAATGTCTAACAGTAACCCTATCAGGTTCATTCACTTCACGTTTCGCCTCCATGTCAACCTCCCCGAGGACACGCCACAAAGCTACACTATTAAAATTATAAAATGAATATTTTTTTCAACATGCAAGTTTAGAAATTTGAAGTAAGTTACTAATATTTACATGCTTTTGATTTGTTGTTGTTTTTTCTTTCAGAGATAATCGTTTCAATTTAGTCATGGACAAGTTTTTAATAATAATTGTTAACTCAAAAAGAAAAAAATCCATCACACTGATGTATTACAGTAATAAAACTTTAAAGAAATGTTATCTTTTTAATAAAATAAGTTAAAATTATTTTTGTGTCTCGCGAAAATTCTGAAATAATTTTAGTGTGTCGTTAACCAAAAAAGTTTGAGAAACACTGATCTTCACTCACAAATACAACCCTGCGCCCGCATTCATTGAAGCCTCTTCTTTAGATGTATAGCTAGAAATTGTTGACGTCTTGAACAACTCGCATCAATCCAGAAATTATCAAGACATTGGTCTGCGTGACCAGATTGTTTCGGTATAACTTTTTTTTTCACATGAAAAGAAAAGGGAAAATGATTCATCCGTTCACATGGAAAAAATATATTATTTGCAAGTTAGATCTATACATTCATTGGCGTGTTTGAATGAAACAATTTAAATACTGCCTAATACTAAAATATATAAATATAAAGATCTAAGACAATTTTTTTTCTGTTTTCTTGTATCCAGATCAAAATCACTTTGTTAGAATGATCTCATGTTCCTCATCTTTGTTGTGTAATCGATTTCACCCCCTTCGCAACATTCGCCCATTTAATAAAGTCTTGTTTTTCACAATCAAAGCAATCGCCGATCTCCGCGTTCGGTATAATTCAGCTAAGTCCCCAGACACGCTCGCAAATTTCATTCTTTACAACAATCTTTTTTTTTTCAACTCCCTGGCGATACTAGAATATATTTTTTTAGCTGCTTGACTCCTCCCATTAACCTTCGGACTCGTGTTAAGTGAATTTACTCATAATTTAATAACGCAAAGTCACGTGACAATTTATTTATTCCGCGAGATGTTCACTGTTGGTTACAACTTCTGTCCTACCACACTTGAATATCGCGCAATGTGCTGTCATTTGTACAAGTTACGCCTGGGGTTGTGTCATTTTGACTCAAATGAGCCGTCCATAAATGACCTCACACATGTTGGTGGGGGCAGGAGGTGGTCACACATTAGTGACGAGGTGGAGGGAGGATATTCAAAAACTGTCAAGTCTCTTCAAAAAATTTTTTTAAAAAAAACAACATAATCCTTTAAGTAAAAGCTCCGCTTAAATATTGATTGCTTACAATTTATTTTAACTGGCCTCACGCGTGTTATGATATTTGAGTGCAGTCTCACTATGATTGAGTGCAGTCTCACTATGAATACAAAGTTAATTGACAATAAAATGATTTGAGACGTGCTCATATTTAAATAGAAAACACTGCTTTTATTGTTTGGTTGGGGGGGGGGAGCAGCTTTATGATGTCATGTTTCATGAGGGTCTACATTTTTTATATATATGTGATAAGGTGGGGAAATCGGTCAAAATTGCCTGAAGCACGCAGGTCGTATATCAAACAGAATGTCCCTTGTCCAAAAAGGACGTATTCAAAGTTGAACTTATTGCAAAGCAGACGTATACCTAAGTACACTAAGTGCACACGTCTCCCATGCCATTTGCTGGCCAGAGTATTGTAGGCAAAAGTAATACTTTTATTCTGCATTGTAGGCAAAAGTAATACTTTTATTCTGTATTGTAGGTAAAAGTAATACTTTTATTCTGTATTGTAGGTAAAAGTAATACTTTAATTCTGTATTGTAGGCAAAAGTAATACTTTGATTCTGTATTGTAGGCAAAAGTAATACTTTTATTCTGTATTGTAGGTCAAAATAATACTTTGATTCTTGAAGCTTGAAGCTATTGAGATGGCTGACGATATTGTGATCTAATGTTAAGGTTTTACCTCATAAGATCTCAATGACGCCGTCCACTTGTTTCATTTACTTACCGCGCACTTGTGGACTTGTTGACAGCTGCGTCCTAATAAACTAATGGACATAAATAATACAAGCTCGCCACTTGCCGTACAAGCTCGCCACTCGCCGTACAAACTCGCCACTCGCCGTACAAACTCGCCATTTGCCATACAAACTCGCCACTTGCCATACAAGCTCGCCACTTGCCATACAAGCTCGCCACTCGCCATACAAGCTCGCCACTCGCCATAAAAACTCGCCACTTGCCATACAAGCTCGCCACTCGACATACAAGCTCGCCACTTGCCATACAAGCTCGCCACTCGCCGTACAAACTCGCCATTTGCCATACAAGCTCGCCACTTGCCATACAAGCTCGCCACTCGCCATACAAACTCGCCTCTCGCCATACAAACTCGCTTCTCGCCATACAAACTCGCCACTTGCCATACAAGCTCGCCACTTGCCATACAAGCTCGCACCTCGCCATACAAGCTCGCCACTCGCCATACAAGCTCGCCACTCGACATACAAGCTCGCCACTCACCATACAAGCTCGCCACTTGCCATACAAACTCGCCACTCGACATACAAACTCGCCACTCACCATACAAGCTCGCCACTTGCCATACAAACACGCCACTCACCATACAAACTCGCCACTCACCATACAAGCTCGCCACTCACCATATAAGCTCGCCACTCACCATACAATCTCGCCACTCACCATACAAGCTCGCCACTCACCATACAAGCTCGCCACTCACCATACAAGCTCGCCACTCACCATACAAGCTCGCCACTCACCATACAAGCTCCTGGTGGAAGTGCCGGTGTCACGAGTTTATTTTTTAAACAAAGCTTTAGTGGTTAAAAGATACTCGCCTTTAATTATATGACATTATAAATTAGAGGTTTATTAACTTTTATGGCTTAAATTTATTTTGTATTTGGGCTGCATGCATGTATATTGGATTAATAACAATCATAAAATTGAGCCAGTGGCGTAACAGGTTAGGAATAAAGGGGCGATGGTCCTTAGGTGCACACTGCTAAAGGCGGCTCATAGGTTTGTGTTAATTTCAAAATTATATTTTTAAAAAACTGAATTGAACTGAAAAACATAGAGGATGAAGTAAATAAGAGAGTGGGACACCAATGTGTTGGTACATGTAATTCACTCTTTGCATTTGTTAGTAGCTCCTAATTCGACATTTATAAACTAAATTTTCTTCCTTAAAGTATAATTTTGTGTAACGCTTTTTATTTAGTTATTATTTTTAACATGTATTATTATTAAGTACGTTATTTAAGTACACTGTACTCTTTAAAATTAACGTCGATTTTTTTGTTGTTTTTTTAAACTACGTACTACACTGATTGCTGGATCGAATAGCATCAAAAGTGACCGCTCATTCGATGTTTTCCACTTATGACCAGTGTTTTTATGTTCAAGTTTGAGCAGTGTTCTTTATAAACCAATCGCTTATTCAGTCTTTAATGGTGTAACAATAGAGAGGGGCGAACTAATCTTTTTTGTCTCACGCAATAGTCCATTTCTTCTCTGTATTTACATGTGGACTAACCTCAAGAGAGTTCGTGTTTTCAACAAGAGATGATGAGTTAGACGCAAGACAGATGAGCTTCACATGCGCATATTTGATCTCAGCTGCCCTCAACCTCGGCCTCGGGGAAATAACAGGAAGACGAACACGAGACGTTGTTGTCGGGAAAGCCATAGCTGAACGATTTATAACATTCTGCAGGCGTTTGTTCGATGTGTTGTAAAACTCTTTAACTCGTGGTGACATTGGGCCGCGCGCCTGTGACTCTGTTTAACTCGTGGTGGCATTGGGCCGCGCGCCTGTGACTCTGATAAAATGGGGTAGGACAGAAATCACACGTGGTAGAAATGATTATGTTCAGATTTTATTTTTATTTTTTTTAAAGAACAATTTTCAGGAGATTTTTTAAAAATTACAATTGAAGAGAGATATAAATATAAGCAAATAAATTTTAGAAAATTATTACACTATAAATTGAAACATAAATTGTTAATGATCTATCTTTATATATAATTCACGTAAACAACCGTGTACAAATGAGCATGACGAATGACCCCCGCGGGGATCGAAAAATTGCAGTTGACATGCGTGCTGGGATGAAAAGAAAGAAAAAAAGGAGGGGTGACAATTAAGCTTCTTGCGTTCACTTGCGTTTTTCCTTCACAGAATAACATATGATTCGTATTGTAGTGGTTATCACGTCCGCCTAAAACGCGGAAAGTCCTGGGTTCAATTCCCAGATGAAACAATTGTAAAACAAAATTATTTTTTTCTGCCTGTTCTTTTCCCCATTTTTTGCGAACATCACTAACTCTAGAGTCGGAAAATCCCAGTTTATGGTTGGCAAGGGTTGGTAGTAAAGGGTGGGGGACAGGTCACAAAAAAACCGCACTGCACATGTCTCCACCTTTACTCGATTTTTTCATTACTTCGTGCTTCTGTTTGTGTCCATTCTCACCACCTTCCCCGTTCTTTGCACTATGATGAGCAAGTCTGTGGCGTATGCTACGCCGCGGGTCATCTTGTATATATAATTCGCCAAAATTTAGGACAAGCCCTGACGTTCACTCACGTTGCTCTGATTTCTTCCTGCTGCTGTTTGTGTCCGTTCTTTTGACTATGAGCAAGTGTGCGGCGTAAGCTACACCGCTGATCGTATCTAGTTTTTAATAGTTATTTATAAATTTTAAAAAATGACTTTTAACTTTATGTTTATTGTATCTTTGCTACAGCACCTAATGTAAATATTTTTAAATGTGCTGTAATACTGTTAATAATAGTATTACATATAGAAAGTTACATTTAAAAATTCGTTTACAAACATATTTAAACAAAATATGAGGAAGCCTGAAAAACACTCAGAACAAAAAGTCATAATGCCTTACTCAGCGAACAAACAGAAACAAACAAACAAACAGAAACAAACAAACAAACAGAAACAAACAAACGGGTGAACGAACATAAATTAAAACTTAACTGTAGTGTGTAGTCCGCCAAGACGTCGTCCCAAACGAAATATTGGTACGATCAGTTTTGATGTTGATGGTTCAATATACAGATCTGAGTACAATATTTTAATGTGTTTACTTCTCAAGATCTCAGTCGTTCACTTCGGAGTGAATTTTTTGTTTGACAGGCCGGGGAGGGGTTAACGTTTTATTGTTTGACAGGCCGGGGAGGGGTTAACGTTTTATTGTTTGACAGGCCGGGGAGGGGTTAACGTTTTATTGTTTGACAGGCCGGGGAGGGGTTAACGTTTTATTGTTTGACAGGCCGGGGAGGGGTTAACGTTTTATTGTTTGACAGGCCGGGGAGGGGTTAACGTTTTATTGTTTGACAGGCCGGGGAGGGGTTAACGTTTTATTGTTTGACAGGCCGGGG
>MUZC01001994.1:515663-526394 GCA_002072015.1 Radix auricularia | reverse complement strand
GAAATGAATGAACCAACCAACAAATCAACATTTGTAGTCCAGCTAAGCTACAGTGAGGACCAACACTCAACAAGGAAATGCATGAACCAACCAACAAATCAACATTTGTAGTCCAGCTAAGCTACAGTGAGGACCAACACTGAACAAGGAAATGAATGAACCAACCAACAAATCAACATTTGTAGTCAAGCTAAGCTACAGTGAGAACCAACACTGAACAAGGAAATGAATGAACCAACCAACAAATCAACATTTGTAGTCCAGCTAAGCTACAGTGAGGACCAACACTGAACGAGGAAATGAATGAACCAACCAACAAATCAACATTTGTAGTCCAGCTAAGCTACAGTGATGACCAACACTGAACGAGGAAATAAATGAACCAACCAACAAATCACGGAGCATCCAAGGGATCATTACATCACTCAACACAGCCAAAATGATGATCAGAACCAACAACAACAGAAGCGTAATTCTATTGGTCAGCCGTGCTTTCAATGTGTCATCAAAAACGCATCCGTTGTCCAGTTCTTGAAGAAGATTCGAAGAACTGCCCCGAAGACACGAAAGATCAAAATCGTCCACTAGTGCACCAAGTAAGTCTGTGCGTGTAAGCGTTATCGAGTTATTACTCATCCAAATAGTGCACCAGACACCCCGCCTCCCTCAATTCACAAATTACTGTCAATAAATCAAATACTTCAAACACACTACGGATAACCAAACAAATAACTTCATGTATTTAGTCAAACAGCGACATAGAAACATCTTATCTCATTTAAAAAAATAATTTAAAATACTTCATTGAATCTCTGTCAAACAGGTTTGGCTGAATATGTGAGAAAAGTTAAGAATTTCGTTTAATAAATCCGGTTTTATTTTTTTTTATTTCTTATTTCTTTTTAAAATATTTTTTTTGAACATAAATTTATACTGATGCTTGAGTTGCTATGGTCGTAACATTTTTTTAAAAAATCAAAATTCATTTTTTTTCAAAATTAAGTTTGAAATAATCAATAAATAATAATTGATCGTTGATAGAAGGATTTTTGGTAACTGTTTTATCTGTGTAACCGTGGTCTGGTGGGTCTTATTGCTGACACTTAAAAGTCAATGCCACAAAACACAAAATTTATTTACAGATTACTTTTCTCAAGCTCTTGTAAATATTTTATTTCCATGTTTACTGTTTGAACTTGTGTGCACTAGTAGTCGTGACGTCATTTGATAACATTCGAATGAAACAGTATCCTCTAAGAAAATTGCTATGGCGACAGTAATGAGTGAAGAAGGTGAAGAAGATAAATTAAAAAGTCATTCGTGGGATTGGTAGTAGAAGGAAACGAATCAATTTATTTCCGGATTTGTTATTTTTAATCCGGCTTCAGTAGTTATTTTGTTTCTGTCGCTTTGAAGTCAAGGATTTATATTTTGAAATAGAACATTTCTACTTAAGTTACAAGACGAGGCGAAGGTGAGTTGAGTTGTTTTCCTGTACGTTTGTAAATGCACTGACCATCTCACAGTGAGTGACCAGACGATAGCGGCTTGGTTAAAGGATCGTTTGAGAAATGTCCTCGAGGAAGTCCCTGGGTTTTTAATTAGCGCTATACCTGTACCTGGGGTCAAAGAACGTGACGAGACAGCTAATGACAGTCCAGAACGAGACCATGCCGTGTGTAGCAAGGATCTTGTGTGGCCACTAGGATTATGATATATTGTGTGTAGCGTGGAGTTTGTGTAGCTACTAGGATTATGTTCTATTGTGTGTAGCATGGAGTTTGTGTAGCTACTAGGATTATGTTCTATTGTGTGTAGCATGGAGTTTGTGTGGCTACTAGGATTATGTTCCATTGTGTGTAGCATGGAGTTTGTGTGGCTACCAGGATTATGTTATCTTGTGTGTAGCATGGAGTTTGTGTGGCTACTAGGATTATGTTCTATTGTGTGTAGCATGGAGATTGTGTGGCTACCTTGACTTTGTTCTATTGTGTGTAGCATGGAGATTGTGTGGCTACTAGGATTATGTTCTATTGTGTGTAGCATGGAGATTGTGTGGCTACCTTGACTATGTTCTATTGTGTGTTGCTGTCATCTAGCGTGTGTGTTACTGTCATCTAGCGTGTGTGTTGCTGTCATCTAGCGTGTGTGTTGCTGTCATCTAGCGTGTGTGTTGCTGTCATCTAGCGTGTGTGTTGCCGTCATCTAGCGTGTGTGTTGCCGTCATCTAGCGTGTGTTGCTGTCATCTAGCGTGTGTTGCCGTCATTTAGCGTGTGTTGCCGTCATCTAGCGTGAGTGTTGCTGTCATCTAGCGTGTGTGTTGCTGCCATTCAGCGTGTGTGTTGCTGTCATTCAGCGTGTGTGTTGCTGTCATTCAGCGTGTGTGTTGCTGTCATTCAGCGTGTGTGTTGCTGTCATCGAGCGTGTGTGTTGCTGTCATCTAGCGTGTGTGTTGTCGTCATCTAGCGTGTGTGTTGCTGTCATTCAGCGTGTGTGTTGCCGTCATCTAGCGTGTGTTTTGCCGTCATCTAGCTTGTGTGTTGCTGTCATTCAGCGTGTGTGTTGCCGTCATCTAGCGTGTGTGCTGCCGTCATCTAGCGTGTGTGTTGCTGTCATCTAGCGTATGTGTTGCCGTCATCTAGCGTGTGTGTTGCTATCATCGAGCGTGTGTGTTGCTGTCATCGAGCGTGTGTGTTGCTGTCATCTAGCGTATGTGTTGCCGTCATCTAGCGTGTGTGTTGCTGTCATCGAGCGTGTGTGTTGCTATCATCGAGCGTGTACCAGTAAAACTTCAATTAAAGCGTCGGTGCTGTGTTCAGAGTGCAGCTTAATTCAAAAGTGATGTGTTTTGTTTACATAGGACCACTGTGTTCAATAATCGAGTGCGCCACTGTAAATCTGTTCATCGACTGTGTCAAACGGTGCGTTCGTCGTCAGCTGTAATGTGTCCTGACCTAGGTGATATACACAAACACTTGTATTATGTGATTCAAACTCTTTGTTCTATTGTTTTTGTTGACTTACTTTTTTGTGGAGTCTGGTGTGAATCGTTCCCTCGGCCAACAGTCAAAACGAGGCACTGAGTTCTTACAATATTATTGAAACATCTGGGGCGGATTTAAGTGTGAAATCATCTGCACTTATCACGATGTGTGTGAAACGATCCTTACACCCCCCTCCCCTCCCCCCACACACACATAGTGTCCTGGATCTGTTTTAACTTTGATATTATCTGCACTTAACAAGTGTGTCAAACGATTGCCATTATCGCCTACACGAACATGTCGAGCACATTTTTTGTTAAATTTCTTAAAACAATTTTTCAGCCATCTGATCCCATTTGCCGGTTGGGGGGGGGGGCGGGGGGCATTTAGTGGTACCAAACAATTGTTGCTATCAAGTCATGGGGTGTGTACACTTTGTTTTAATAAATTTTATGAGCCTCGTTATCAATTCGTAGAAATAACTGAAGAATAAAACATTAACAGTTATGTCATAGTTCTAAAATTCACAATTGCGGTTTTATTTACTACAATCTATAAAAAAAAAATACATATTAACATATTGAACGGCACTTCAGGTGAATTTTTATATTTAATTTTTGTCGCTGTCCGATGCTACAAAATGTTTACCTCTGAATGCTCCTTAAGAAAAATGACATTGTCTAACTATAATGACTTGTAATGACATTGTCTAACTATAATGACTTGTAATGACATTGTCTAACTATAATGACTTGTAATAACATTGTCAAACTATAATGACTTGTAATGACATTGTCTAACTATAATGACTTGTAATGACATTGTCTAACTATAATGACTTGTAATGACATTGTCTAACTATAATGACTTGTAATGACATTGTCTAACTATAATGACTTGTAACACTCCCGAGACGTAAGGAATGTGCAGCTATTGTCTCAGTAGTCGTTCTTCATTGTGGTATTAAATCATAACCCATCTGTTGTGTTGATCCGTCGCTGGTCTTCACGCCATACTGTTCGCATTGTTCTACTTTGGAAATAGATGAGTTATTTCTTGTCTCGTCCAAATCGATTATTTAGCTATTCTACTGTCGACTTTGGCCAGTGGTCCAGGGCGAACAAGTCCAAAGGTAAAAGTATTTCACATTCACGGCGATGGGGCAGCCATTGGTGTAGCAATGTGAGTCCTGGTCGGAGACAATGCGCTATGGAAATTGTTTTGTTTAATTTAAAAGCCTGTAGGCGAAGGCGGTGTGTGGAGCAGCTAACACACTCGGGTGTTTTTAGCTGTGTTTGTTGTCATGTGAGACGTTTGGCCACAACAAAAGTGTGTACATTCTATCTTCTTTACGGTGTATGGAGGATATCGTCTCTTTTGTGAAAGTGAAATCGAGATATCGATTAGTTGTGTCATGATTAATTGATTGAGATATCGATGTGTCATTTGGTGATTGTTTGGCAGATCTACTCGTTGTATCATGATTGTTTGACAGATCTACTCGTTGTATCATGATTGTTTGGCAGATCTACTCGTTGTATCATGATTGTTTGGCAGATCTACTCGTTGTATAATGATTGTTTGACAGATCTACTCGTTGTATTATGATTGTTTGACAGATCTACTCGTTGTATCATGATTGTTTGACAGATCTACTCGTTGTATCATGATTGTTTGACAGATCTACTCTTTTGAGTCATACATTCAGCGTATTATGATTTTTGTGTGCTCTGATATATGTTACCAGTGGTGTCTGTTACTGTGATGTCTAACCTACTATTAACTGTAACTCCCTTGAGATTGTCTTCTGGGCGCCCGACATGATGTACCCCGCCCCCGGTCCCTTTCCTCGGCGCCCCCACCATGATGGAGGGGCAGCTCTCCAATAACATCATTTGACGCTAGCAAAGCTGATGCCCAGCCTACACGGGGTGTCAGATTTCTCTGTAATGGTTAGTGTCCCTAGTCCGACGGGAAAATAGTCACTGACAGCACTGGGATGACATGTTTAATGAAAGCAGCCGCGTAGACAGTAGGGGGGAGGAGGCTCTCAAACAATCATGGCGTTTTTAATTATTTCTCTCCTATGTGCGTTTTATTACGTTTTTACAAATATATACATAAAAGGATGTGTATGCCTTGTGAGAGTGATAGAGTGTGCGCGCGCGCGTGCGAGTGTGTGCGTGCGTGTGTTAGTGACTGTGTTTGAGTTGCTTTTTTAAAAATCTAGATCTTTACTTAGTTTAGTGTCATTGAGTGACTCAATTTTTTCGAACTGAAATACATGTAAACTGCTCAGTGGGGCTTGGAACTTTACAATGGAACTAATATTTGATACACTTTCTTTGTATGTGAACGTTAGGCCGCGTTAGTATTGGTATCGGAATAAAAAGGTCTGTCAACGTGCTGTCTCTTGGTCACAACCAGACAGGTCATAATAACAAAGGAGTTCACTGTCTTATGAATGTTATTATGTTGTGTCCGCATCTTCTTATTTCTGACCCTAATATTACAGCTGACCCAGCTCGAATTGCCATACGTTTCTTTACCTGTGTTTTACCTGTAATCAATAGCACGCCAAGTCGCCTAAGGAACAGATTTGTTGCGTGGCGACATATTGGCCCGTAAATTGAGACACAGCCTTGCATCCATGAAACTAAAGAAACAGTTTTATGTCTAAACTTTTCATTGTTCTACTTACGGACGTCATGAGACTAACGAAACAGTTTTATGTCTAAACTTTTCATTGTTCTACTTACGGACGTCATGAGACTAACGAAACAGTTTTATGTTTAAACTTTTCATTGTTCTACTTACGGACGTCATGAGACTAATGAAACAGTTTTATGTCTAAACATTTCATTGTTCTACTTAGGGACGTCATGAGACTAACGAAACAGTTTTATGTTTAAACTTTTCATTGTTCTACTTAGGGACGTCATGAGACTAACGAAACAGTTTTATGTCTAAACTTTTTATTGTTCTACTTAGGGACGTCATGAAACGTGTTCATGTTGTGATGGCATTAGGTCGTGATGGCATTAGGTCGTGATGGCATTAGGTCGTGATGGCATTTAATTATAGTCAATAGTAAAGGTCTCCGTGGTGACACATCTCTCCAGAGACTTTGTTAATGTGTCTGTAGTGAGACTGTGAATACTTGATGTGTCTGTAGTGAGACTGAATACTTGATGTGTCTGTAGTGAGACTGTGAATACTTGATGTGTCTGTAGTGAGACTGTGAATACTTGATGTGTCTGTAGTGAGACTGTGAATTCTTGATGTGTCTGTAGTGAGACTGTGAATACTTTTTGGTTCTTAAGGATCACGGGTCAGTACTGGTCACTTCATTCCATCTCCTCCCGTGTAAAATAAACTATGGATTCCTACCAAACGCTTCGTCGATGTCTCACGTTATTATTTCCTGCATATTTAATCTTAACCACAATTGGAAACCACAATCAATAACCGGCAATACCTGTGTATTTAACCACAATCAATAACCGGCAATACCTGTGTATTTAACCACAATCAATACCACAATCAATAACCGGCAATACCTGTGTATTTAACCACAATCAATAACCGGCAATACCTGTGTATTTAACCACAATCAATAACCGGAAATACCTGTGTATTTAACCACAATCAATAACCGGCAACACCTGTGTATTTAACCACAATCAATAGCCGACAATACCTGTGTATTTAACCACAATCAATAACCGACAATACCTGTGTATTTAACCGCACTTTGAAACCACAATCAATAACCGCCAATACCCGTGTATTTAACTACAATCAACCGGCAATACCTGTGTATTTAACCTAAATCAATAGCCGACAACATCTGTATATTTAACCACAATCAATAACCGAGAATACCTGTGTATTTAACCACAATCAATAACCGACAATACCTGTGTATTTAACCTCAATCAATAACCGACAACATCTGTATATTTAACCACTATCAATAACCGAGAATACCTGTCCTGTGTATTTAACCACAATCAATAACCGACAACACCTGTGTATTTAACCACAATCAATAACCGACAACACCTGTGTATTTAACCGCCCTTTGAAACCACAATCAATAACCGGCAATACCCGTGTATTTAACTACAATCAACCGGCAATACCTGTGTATTTAACCACAATCAATAACCGACAATACCTGTGTATTTAACCACAATCAATAACCGGCAACACCTGTGTATTTAACCGCACTTTGAAACCACAATCAATAACCGGCAACACCTGTGTATTTATGCATTCCCATAAGGCTGGCTACTCGGTGCATATTCACATTTCATCGGAGTCAACTTGGAGTTTTGTTGTGTCGTGTTGTTGTTGTTGTTACTGACCATCCGATTGTTAGACCGTGTCGATACATCATCCCACCAGAGGCGTGTACGATGGGAGGGTATCAGTGAGTAACTTGTGTAGAGTGACCACATGTGCACGTGAAACGCCTCCAACAGCTGTGAGACTATCAGAACTGTGTGCCCTGAAAACGTTCGTCATGACGCCGGTGCACGCGTCATGACGTCAAGTCGTGTGTCAGTATGACGTCAGAGAGGATGTACCGTAGCTCGGCCACTGTGGTCAAACTGACCAGACTGGTGTCTTGTGGGGAAAATGGAGCAACTCAACACGGTAATTTCTTCCGTCCATCTGTCTCCCCGCCAATCGTCAATGTGTCTATCGATCTATCTTCTATTGTCAATCTGTCTATCGAGCTATCTTCTATCGTCAATGTGTCTATCGATCTATCTTCTATTGTCAATCTGTCTATCGAGCTATCGTCAATCTGTCTATCGACCTATCTTCTATCAATCTATCTTCTATTGTCAATCTGTCTATCGATCTATCTTCTAACGTCAATGTGTCTATCGATCTATCTTCTATTGTCAATCTGTCTATCGAGCTATCTTCTATCGTCAATCTGTCTATCGACCTATCTTCTATCGATCTATCTTCTATCGTCAATATGTCTATCGATCTATCTTCTATCGTCAATCTGTCTATCGATCTATCTTCTATCGTCAATCTGTCTATCGACCTATCTTTTATTGTCAATCTGTCTATCGACCTATCTTCTATCGTCAATCCGTCTATCGATCTATCTTCTATCGTCAATCTGTCTATCGATCTATCTTCTATAGTCAATCTGTCTATCGACCTATCTTTTATCGTCAATCTGTCTATCGACCTATCTTCTATCGTCAATCCGTCTATCGATCTATCTTCTATCGTCAATCTGTCTATCGATCTATCTTCTATCGTCAATCCGTCTATCGATCTATCTTCTATCGTCAATCCGTCTATCGACCTATCTTCTGTCGTCAATCCGTCTATCGACCTATCTTCTATCGTCAAATGTCTATCGACCTATCTTCTATCGTGAATCTGTTTGTCGATCTATCTTCTATCGTCAATCTGTTTGTCGATCTATATTCTATCGTCAATCTGTTTGTCGATCTATCTTCTATCGTCAATCTGTCTATTGATCTATCTTCTATCGTCAATCCGTCTATCGATCTATCTTCTGTCGTCAATCCGTCTATCGATCTATCTTCTATCGTCAATCCGTCTATCGACCTATCTTCTATCGTCAATCTGTCTATCGACCTATCTTCTATCGTCAATCTGTTTGTCGATCTATCTTCTGTCGTCAATCCATCTTTCGTCAATCTGTTTATCGATCTATCTTCTATCGTCAATCTGTCTATCGATCTATCTTCTATCGTCAATCTGTCTATCGATCTATCGTCAATCTGTCTATCGACCTATCGTCTATCGTCAATCTGTCTATCGACCTATCTTCTATCGTCAATCTGTTTGTCGATCTATCTTCTGTCGTCAATCCATCGTTCGTCAATCTGTCTATCGATCTATCTTCTATCGTTAATCTGTCTATCGATCTATCTTCTATCGTCAATATGTCTATCGTCAAACTGTCTATCGATCTATCTTCTATAAATCACATATATGTCATTAATTTGTTGAATAGAATGCTATGATGCTCCTTCTTATGGTCCTCTTTGTTGCCCTGTGTCTAGAATTTAAAACAACCATGTTTTTTTTCCTCCTGAGTTTTATTAGTTGAGACCAATTTTAGAGACTTCCTGAACATATTTGCAAAAGACCCGAACCCTCTTTCTGGTATGGTTTAGGAAAAGTTTCTGTTCAAAGCTCGAAAACACAGGCTAGAAATTTCAAATATATAAACGCAATTTATCACAAAGGAAATTGCGATAAAAGCTAAAGTCTATTATTGCTAAAAAAAAAAAAAAATTAGATCTAGACTATATATTTTTTAAAGTTAAAAGTTATTTTTAAAAGTGTTTTTTTTAAAACACATTCGTCACGTTCATGGGTGTATTCTATTATATTTTGTGTACTAATATTTTGGAAGTCTCTTTCAAAGGTAAAGCAATTGAACACTGGGTTTAAATAACCTAGTGCTAGAACTATCTATAACTATTGCTTGCTTACACTCCACGAAAATACAATAAAACTTGGCATCAGTATATCTTATTGAGAGGACGAGCAAAATACCCGTGCTATGCTACGGGGTAGGCACAATAAGAGTAACTTTATTTAGTTTTGGGTCTCAAATTCTCCTTAAAAATTAATATAAACGGATCTGGAAATTAGGGTTGTGATAAATAAAACCCTTCTTAATAAAAACAAAGATAAGTGTGTCGAGAAAAATAAACATATTATTAGTTTAAATATTACCCATCAATTTTGGTATTTCTGCTTTAATATAGCAACATCATTATCATCCGTGGCTCTACAGCCCATGTAGGGCCCGGGCTTGCTCCACCACATCCTTCCAGCTAGAGCCCATGTAGGGCCCTGGCCAGCTCAACCACATCCTTCCATTCAGATCGATTGATGGCTTTCTTTCGCCATGCTCGAACCCCTTTAATAACGCATGGTATATTCTCTACCAGAATAACAAATGTCGTTAACAGTTACAAAAAGATAACGGGGAAAGTTCACTTTCTTTTCACGTGAATCAAAACATGAAAACAATATCTTTCCACAGGATTTCTTTGGTTCTTAGAAATAGCTCGCTAAACACCCATTTCATTTATAGTCTAAGCATGAAATTAGTTCAAGACGAATAGGATATTTTTAGCCAGATAATATTTGTGAATATTGTGGCTTGGGGAGAGTAGAAAATATGGTTTACTTGTTTTAAAGGCACATGTTCCTTTAACGTGAATAAAAACATAAGAACAATGCTGCTTTTTAAGAAAATGGTGAGAAATTGATCTTCTTATAAATTTTATGTCAATCATTATATATTCCCGCACATTTTTTCTAATCGTAACAATTCACTTTATATCAATTTTTTTCCCGTTGTAAACTATTCATCTAATAAACTCAAAACAGCTTGGCACAAAATGAATTGTTGTCAGTGTGTTTTTCGACATAACACGCACTTCCTTATGCTAGATCCTATGTATAAGTCGTAATACCCGTGATATTTCTTTACACTTGATATATTTACACCTTAAAGAACAGTTTTTACCCGAAGCGTATGTCATGCAACCGCATTGTTCGAGAAATGTACCCAATTTTTTTAATGGATTTTTCATCATTCGTTAGGTCTTAGAGTAAAATACATGTGTTAAGATTACTTTTTTCATTGGAAAAGCTCTCCAAAACATTATTTCTATTTCTAGGCTAAGCATGCCCTTAGTCAAATGAATAGGATTTTTTTTT
>MUZC01001994.1:490631-504978 GCA_002072015.1 Radix auricularia | reverse complement strand
AGGCCGTGTGTGTGTGTGTGTATGGTGAGGCCGGTATGTGTGTGTGTATGGTTAGGCCGTGTGTGTGTGTATGGTGAGGCCGGTGTGTGTAGTTAGGCCTCGTGTGTGTACGGTTAGGCCTCGTGTGTGTATGGTTAGGCCTCGTGTGTGTACGGTGAGGCCGTGTGTGTTTTATGGTGAGGCCTTGTGTTTTTATTGAGGCCGTGTTTGTGTTATGGTGAGGCCGTGTGTGTGTTATGGTGAGGCCGTGTGTGTGTTATGCCTAGGCCGTGTGTGTTTAGTGAGGCCGTGTGTGTACGGTGATGCCGTGTGTGTTTAGTGAGGCCTCGTGTGTGTACGGTGAGGCCGTGTGTGTGTTATGGTGAGGCTTTGTGTGTTTAGTGAGGCCGTGTGTGTGTTATGGTGAGGCTTTGTGTGTTTAGTGAGGCCGTGTGTGTGTTATGGTGAGGCCGTGTGTGTGTACGGTGAGGCCGTGTGTGTCTGGTGAGGCCGTGTGTGTGTAGTGAGGCCGTGTGTGTGTAGTGAGGCCGTATGTGTGTAGTGAGGCCGTGTGTGTATGGTGATGCCGTGTGTGTATAGTGATGCCGTGTGTGTGTAGTGGGGCCGTGTGTGTTTAGCTGGGGCCGTGTGTGTTTAGTGAGGCCGTGTGTGTGTAGTGAGGCCGTGTGTGTGTGGTGATGCCGTGTGTGTATGGTGATGCCGTGTGTGTATGGTGATGCCGTGTGTGTTTAGCTGGGGCCGTCTGTATAGTGAGAGCGTGTGTTTAGTGAGGCCGTGGGTGTATAGTGAGGTCGTGTGATCAAGGCTAGTCGATCTATAGTGGTGTGGAGCTTAGATAAGTTTGTGAACAGTGCCATTAAGTCTGTAAGTTTAGTTCATTGAAACTCAAATAAGGAAATATCAAATAGGAGGGAATTACAAGAAATACATCTCATTAGAGTACAGCTTCTCAGGCTTAGCTCACGTCTTCTCTTTACCTCATTTAGATGATTTTTTCCTATAGATAATTATTATTTTTCTTTACCTTTATTTAGATGATTAATTCATTAAGATGATTATTTTATTTAGATTATTATTTCATTTAGATGATCTTTTTATTTAGATGATTATTTCTTCTCTTTACCTTATTTAGCTGATTTTTTTAAATTAGATGATTATTTTCTCAACTGATCATTTTCCTATCTTATTTGCTGACTTTCTTTAATTAAGATTTCCCCAATAATTGAAAATAATTTTATAAAACATTGTTCGTATTCATTTATGCAATTATGTGAAACTTTAAAATATAATTTTGTGTGCACCCCTTTAGATTAGTTTTAAATGCAATAAAAATCAATTCATAATTACTTTATCATTGTAAGGATTAAGTTCATCTTTGAGCATTCTAATTACGCTCCAGACATTAGAAGCTTTAAAAAACAACTAGGTCCTTGGTTTTAAAACTTTATCATCGTCTCACTAACTACAGTACCACCTAACTTTATAATTGTCTCACTAACTACAGTACCACCTAACTTTATAATTGTCTCACTAACTACAGCACCACCTCACATTATCATTGTCTCACTAACTACAGCACCACCTCACATTATCATTGTCTCACTAACTACAGCACCACATCACATTATCATTGTCTCACTAACTACAGTACCACCTCACATTATCATTGTCTCACTAACTACAGTACCACCTAACTTTGTAATTGTCTCACTAACTACAGTACCACCTCACATTATCATTGTCTCACTAACTACAGCACCACCTCACATTATCATTGTCTCACTAACTACAGCACCACCTCACATTATCATTGTCTCACTAACTACAGTACAACCTAACTTTATCATTGTCTCACTAACTACAATACCACCTCACATTATCATTGTCTCACTAACTACAGCACCACCTAACTTTACCATTGTCTCACTAACTACAGCACCACCTCACATTATCATTGTCTCACTAACTACAGCACCACGTAACTTTACCATTGTCTCACTAACTACAGTACCACCTCACATTATCATTGTCTCACTAACTACAGCACCACCTAACTTTACCATTGTCTCACTAACTACAGCACCACCTAACTTTATAATTGTCTCACTAACTACAGTACCACCTAATTTTATAATTGTCTCACTAACTACAGTACCACCTCACATTATCATTGTCTCACTAACTACAGCACAACCTAACTTTACCATTGTCTCACTAACTACAGCACCACCTAACTTTATAATTGTCTCACTAACTACAGCACCACCTCACATTATCATTGTCTCACTAACTACAGCACCACCTCACATTATCATCGTCTCACTAATTACAGTACCACCTAACTTTATAATTGTCTCACTAACTACAGTACCACCTAACTTTATAATTGTCTCACTAACTACAGTACCACCTAATTTTATAATTTTCTCACTAACTACAGTACCACCTCACATTATCATTGTCTCACTAACTACAGTACCACCTCACATTACCATTGTCTCACTAACTACAGCACCACCTAGCTTTACCATTGTCTCACTAACTACAGCACCACCTAACTTTACCATTGTCTGACTAACTACAGTACCACCTCACATTATCATTGTCTCACTAACTACAGTACCACCTCACATTACCATTGTCTCACTAACTACAGCACCACCTAACTTTACCATTGTCTCACTAACTACAGCACCACCTAACTTTACCATTGTCCTTCCAGGTTGTGGTCTAAACTTTCACAAAAGATGTGCTTACAAAATCCCCAACAACTGCGCCCATGACAGATATCGTCGGCACTCCTCGTCCAGTGTGTCCTTCAACTTACCCATCAAAGCTGAGAACAGCATGCCAAGCTGTGACAGTCAGATGCATGCCCCCCTGCCCAGCACACAGGTAAACTTCCCCCCTGCCCAGCACACAGGTAAACTTCCCCTCTACCCAGCACACAGGTAAACTTTCCTCCTACCCAGCACACAGGTAAACTTTCCCATACCCAGCACACAGGTAAACTTCCCCTCTACCCAGCTCACAGGTAAACTTCCCCTCTACCCAGCTCACAGGTAAACTTCCCCTCTACCCATCACACAGGTAAACTTCCCCTCTACCCAGCACACAGGTTAACTTCCCCTCTATTCAGTACACAGGTAAACTTCCCCTCTACCCATCACACAGGTAAACTTCCCCCTACCCAGCACACAGGTAAACTTCCCCTCTACCCAGCACACAGGTAAACTTCCCCTCTACCCAGCACACAGGTAAACTTCCTCTCTACCCATCACACAGGTAAACTTCCCCTCTACCCATCACACAGGTAAACTTCCCCTCTACCCAGCACACAGGTTAACTTCCCCTCTATTCAATACACAGGTAACTTCTCCCTGCCCAGCACACAGGTAAACTTTCCCATACCCAGCACACAGGTAAACTTCCCCTCTACCCAGCTTAAAGGTAAACTTCCTCTCTACCCAGCACACAGGTAAACTTCCTCTCTACCCAGCTCACAGGTAAACTTCCCCTCTACCCAGCTCACAGGTAAACTTCCCCTCTACCCAGCACACAGGTAAACTTCCCCTCTATTCAGTACACAGGTAACTTCTCCCTGCCCAGCTCACAGGTAAACTTCCCCTCTACCCAGCACACAGGTAAACTTCCCCACTACCCAGCTCACAGGTAAACTTCCCCACTACCCAGCACACAGGTAAACTTCCCCACAACCCAGCACACAGGTAAACTTCCCCTCTACCAAGCTCACAGGTAAACTTCCCCTCTATTCAGTACACAGGTAACTTCTCCCTGCCCAGCTCACAGGTAAACTTCCCCTCTACCCAGCACACAGGTAAACTTCCCCACTACCCAGCACACAGGTAAAAGTCCCCGATACCTGGCACACATTTAAACTGACATACTTTGAGAGATTTATTACATCACCATACTAATTGAGTCAATGACTATAGAAATGATAAGATGGACTTGGCTCATAATAATGTAAATTACCAACAACAACATTCTGTATAGAAGGAGCGTCTGTAACAGATAAGATAAGACTGCATGTAACCCACAGACTGGATTCATTGTTTAGCCTTGTATGGTCCTAGGCTTAGCTTTCATCACAGTTCGAAATATTGCTGTTATTTAGTTTTATTATTATAAGTATGGGATAAAAAAAAATTTCCATTGCTTAAAGAATAATCAATATAAGAGATGGAAGCTTGTAGATATTTTGTTTTCACCTCTAGGCGGGAAAGAAGCATTAGACCTTGATAAGATTATGGATATGGCTAGGGGGCAATGATATAAGTATCAGATCTAGCTGTAATTTCTTTAAACCAAGCACCCCCAGCAGATGGATCAATCCACTTGTGTGACCTCACATCTGCTGTGTGGTTAGTTAAAAACTTCAATTGATTATTTAAATGAGACTTATGGAATATAATATCTCTATACTTAGCTCTGTAATTCTCTAATGTTTGTTTGTCTACATAAGTTTACAAAATAAAACTACTAGTTCTCTTCTCCGCATAGACTTATGGCATGTAATATCTCTATACTTAGCTCTGTAATTCTCTAATGTTTGTTTGTCTACATAAGTTTACAAAATAAAACAACTAGTTTTCATCTCCTCATAGACATACAGCAACACAACGTACAACTTTTCCCCAACCCATAAAAAGTTAAGCAGGACCTATCATCAGCAAACACAGTTAGTGTTTTATGTCCGCCATCTCCTCAATTTACAATTTTCACCTTTCTACAAATTTAGGGTTTAAGTTTAAGGCTTTCAAAAGCTACATCTCCATATAGTGTGTGTGGTGGTGGTGGTGATGGTGGAGGGGGGGGCGGTCTAAAATAGGTCAGTCAACCTGATGGAACATTTTCTTAGTGATTTTATAAATAGTTTGTGATCCAGTTTCCTTAATGCTCTCTCTATTGGTTCTAAGAACAAATAGGTTGTAGTTACCATCTGGCTCATATTGTGTTTTAAAGCTGACCAAAAATGTGCAAGTTTTTTTTTTTTTTAAGAAACTAATTTATATTCTTGGTCATGGAAATAACATCTGAAAAATAATCTTTCTGCATAGTAAAAAAATATGACTTGAAACTATGTGATTATTATTATATCTACCAAGTCTAAGATTTGAACTCTAAAAATCATGATGCTATTTGCAGTTTGAATTTAGCAATCTTGTTTTGTGTGGTTTTTTTAATAAAAGAACTTATTAAAGATGATAAAAAAAAAAAATTAAAAGAACAATAGGAAAGTCTTTCACTTCACTTGTTACTGGGTCTTTTTTTTTCTCCTGGTCTTCTTGAGCCTTCACGTCCATGAGGGGCAAACACCGATCATAGTCGGCGTCTGCGATTCCTCCAAGTGCATAGGCCACCTGCGAGAGACCTACAGACATCTCTATCCTCAGCCAGCTTCCCCAAGATCTTCCATTCATGTACAATTCTCTTGATGTCTGCCTCCAAATCTCGGTGCCAAGTGTTTCTTGGAGGGCCTCTCTTCCGCTTACCCTAAGGTTTCCATTTCAGGGCTTGCCTTGTTGTATTAGAAGAAGGTTTTCTTAGCGTATGACCGATCCACCTCCAACGTTTTTGAAAAATCTCCTCTCCTGGTGTACTGCTATCTAAATCACTTTATATAAACTTAACATGCAGGTTATCTAGAAATGAATTGCCATTTGTTTACAAGAGATGGTCTTCTTGTAACTTTATTCACATTTACTCTTATATTTTTAAATAAACATCTGTCACTGCTTCATTTCAACAACTGTAAGGGAGAGAATCAGTTTCAACTGGGTGATCTGTTTTTAAAAAATGAAATGATATTTTTTTCTAATTCAAGTCTCCCATTTGAGAATTGTATTCATTTGATAAAACTGTTAAAAGTTTGATTACTGTTATTCTCGTGCTCTTTTTTAAATATCAAAGAAATTTTACTTTTAAATCTCTTGGTAGGCTCTTTTGAGTGTTCCGTCTCCTGGTCCCACTCCCCCCTCCCCCGGCAGTGGACGATCAAAATCTTGGACAGGTCGGCCAATTTGGCTGGAACGAGAATATGCCAGCCGCATCAAGGTGCCCCATACCTTTGTTGTTCACAATTACAAAAGACCAACTCAATGCCAATATTGCAAGAAACTCTTGAAGGGGATTATACGCCAAGGCGTGCAGTGTAAAGGTAAGTAGCTAGGTTACTTTTATGTAGATAAGTTGTAAGTAAATATTAACATATCTTCTTTTGTGTGCATCTAACAAACAGGGAATATATCCTGGGCAAAAGTTAAGACAGCATTCAATTTTATAGCATTAGTTTTTTCATCAGTTCACTCATTTTTTTTCAATGTAAAGAATGTTGTATTTTTTACTCTTTGCAACAGGAAATGGGGAAAACAAATCATCTCTAATATAATTAAAGATAGCTTAACCTTGGACAAATAAACAACTTCAGGTCATAAAGCTTAGGTCAAAAACTGGAGCCAAAATTAAATATTGTATTTCTGCAAATAATTCTATTTATTTAATTAACTGCTCAGTAGTCGCCTACGGTACAGTAATAATTGGGTCAGCCATAAAACTTGATATTGATGATATGTGAAGTCTTTGTTTCTTAACAATAAACTGTGCAATTTTTGTTTTTTATGTATGTTTTTTTATTTTTTAAAAAGTTTGCATTTTTTGTGGGTTATTGAACCTTGCAGTATTCAGTTGGGGTTTTAGTTTAATTGCACTTAATTAACATTCTGTTGTACATGGCTATATACCTGTTACACATTTTTACCATGGCCTTTGAATATTTTTGTGTGTGTCCCATAACCTCTTGGTCGTAGGGGGTTCTAATGCTTTTATTAGAACTTTCTGAGTGGTAGATTTGGCGGCGCCCATCTCCTCTCCAGATCAACGTTGGACTTTTTAACAAAAGTCATTCATTAATATTTTTGTGGCTTAATGTAGGCTAAATCCCACGCACCTAAGCTTGTGATGCAAGAACACTATTGACTTTTCTATCCGGCCGCCTTTGAATATACAAAGTTACAATTGTAATATGATCTGTTGTAATAGTATCTTTTTTCTTATAATAGGAGATTTAACCATATCATAATGTATTTTTCAAAATATATTCTTTAAAGAAACTTAAATGCTAAAATCCTGTTTGACTTTTTAGACATCCTTGGCCCTGTTGAATACAGTATTATTTTTGTTGACCCACAGACTGCAAGTTTAACTGCCACCGTAAATGTTCACCGCTGGTGCCCAATGACTGTGCTGGAGAGTTGCCCTACGATGGCAATGAAGGTAAATTGCAGACAGTTTATTTGTTTATAACACATCAATTTTTGGTTTTAATTTACTTCATAAGTTGTTGATTTTTTTGATTTTTTAAATTTTCTTTTGGCATCCGATTACTTCACTACATAGATACTAGTAATAATAACTAATTGAAAATGACATTTTTTACAAAACTTGTATATCACTTGGCATTATTTTTTAACACTAACGCAAGGTTAGAAGCTTTGAAAGAAAACTCCTAAATTTTTTATTCACTTGGCCATCTAATTATTTATTCATAGAATATTCTAGAATCTTTTTTATTTACCACCATTATAAAATGATTAACTTTATCAAACATTTTAATTTCACATTTTAATTTGTCTGAAATACAAGGTGTGCAGATCATTAACGTTTGCAGTATTTTATAAAATTATTGGCTGCAATACCTTTAAAATTTACAAAAATATGCAAAGCTTAAAAAGTTATAAGTTTAAATAAAATAAAATATAAAATACTGTATTTTTCTCTGGTTATACTAGATTTTAAAAAGCCCGCACGCCCCTGTGGGGTATCTCCATGGGTGGGGTATCTGATTTTTTTAAAAATGAATAATGCATCAATTGCTGCATTTAACTTGCATTACGAATATAAATTAGATAGTGTGGGGTATAAGCGTGGGCGGGTTGTACCACAATTTTTTTACAGGATCTCAAAATTCTGCGGGGAATATTTGTAAAAATACAGTACTTGAGTTTAAGTTTCAACAGATTTTCTAATAACTTAAATTATCCGCATTTTTCACCTATCCTTGTGATTTAGCATGGGATAAAATCCACCAATTTCAAATAACCATAGAAGTAATGCATTTTTAAATTTGGCTTTAAAAATTATGACTGCATTTGCAAATAATGCATGTTATTTTTGTGTTGTCTTAATGATTTAAATTAGCTGAGGTCTTAAGATTTTAATGTTGAACACACTCTTATTTCATGACTGTAACCACATTTGTCTTGTTTTGTGGTATATGTAACTAGTTTCTTCAGTGCTGTTTTCTGCTTGAAATTTTAAAAATTAACACTGCACAATAACCAAATCATTAACAAGTAAACTGATATCAATTGTTAACAGTATTAGTTAGCATTCTCAAACAATGATTTCAAATGTTTGCATCTTGCTTCCTAAATATTTTATTATGTTTACCGTAACAGTTAATACTCAATCTGAAAATAATATTTAAAAGCATGATCAAAAATTTGCTTAAAACTTTTTGCAAGAATAATCTATAGACTGAAAAGTTCTGCCATATTCAATGACAGCAAAAGTTTTAACATCATGTATAATGTCACTTAAATTTGTTGCGTTAAATTCAATGGAGAAGAATTTTAATTTTATCATTATTGTAATGTATTTATAGTCTATCCTTTTTAAAAATCATTTATCATAAAAAAAATATTCTTAAACATTTTTCCATGATAAAATGACCTTAAATTGGCTTGTGCAGTGTGGATTTTTATCAATTTCGTGGTTAAAGCACTTCTTATTTATCTCTGTCTATCTGTTGGTCCCTTCCTGGTACTGTGGCTGTCATTGTGGTTGTTGTCTCCCCCTTCCTGGTACTGTGGCTGTCATTGTGGTTGTTGTCTCCCCCTTCCTGGTACTGTGGCTGTCATTGTGGTTGTCGTCCCTGTGATCATGTTGGTGTCCAGCGCTATCAGAATCTCTTGACCACACAGAGCAAGAACCAGACGAAGGCCCATACAGCACAGAGGGGACAGAGGATGGTGCCTCCAATATTCAAGATGATGATGATCCTGAAGATGTAGAACCCAAACACGTTCTCAGGTAACTCTTAATGTGCCATAAGGTTTTTGGAAAACTTCCGCCTCAGTACCGTAAGAATTTCCCGAATTGCGATCAACCGGTTATGAAATTTTAAAAATTGCTTAAAATCCATTAATATTATTATTGTCATACTGATGTCATCTTTTAGAATAAGAATGGTTATTTTATGTATCCGAAAGACCGTTTTGAGTTTAAAACTATTTTTACATGTAGTTTAGTACTATTATTTTAGTAATAAAGTATAGCAAAATCGCATCTTTGAGAAAAAAAACGTAAAAACTTCCAAAAAAACTTAGCAAATCGAGTGATAACACTAGCGAGGGAAACAGCCGCCATTGCCAGAAGTTGAAAACATTGTTTTTCACGCACTGAAGAGGTTTCATTTTATTTAATTTCATTTCTAAAGAGTTCTATCAAGTCGCGCATTACCGCTCTTTGGTAAAATACCATTAAACCGCGGTTTACCGCGCTTTGGTACGTTAAGAGTTTTAATGAAATAATTGTTTTGTAAAGGATTCCACAATTATACATTGAATGTTATTCTTTATACTCTGCTGCCTTTTTATCAGAGTTTACAGAAAATTAATCAAACACTCTTTTCACTAAATATTATGAGGAAGATGCAATTTTAAATAATTGATATATTGTATATTATTATGGATATTATTGTGGAAAAAAAATTTCTTTGCAAGTAAGTAGAATTTAATGAAGTGTGTATAATATTCCCATTGATACTTTTTATGCTAAACTATTAATTTTTAAGGATATTGTTTTTATAGAACCTTAAAACATGACAGTAATCACTTCACCTTAAACCATGACAGTAATCTCTTCACCTTAAACCATGACAGTAATCTCTTCACCTTAAAACATGACAGTAATCTCTTCACCTTAAAAATGACAGTAAGCACTTCAACCTGTGAGAAAGTTTTCCCTTATATCACTTTGTAAAGAAATTTAATGTGAAATCAAATCATTAGTTTTACAAAGGCTTGTTTCAGGTTAGATAGAAAACCTAAATAGAGAAAAAAATCAATTTTTACATGTGAATTTAAATTTATACTCTTATGTTGCTGCCCTTTAGTCCTATAGACAGTAGTAACATCCCCTTGATGAGAGTTGTCCAATCAGTGAAGCACACAAAGAGGGCTGGGTCTAGGACTCTCAAAGAAGGATGGATGGTACACTTCACTGATAAAGAACAAATGGTATTTCCTCTTTGATCTTTTTATTGTTGTCTGACTCAGCTTGAACATTCCAGAAATATTGAGTTTATTTAACTTGTAATTGTAAGGAGAAGGATATCTTATTTAACAAACTTAAATCATGACAAATAATCCTGATGTTTTAATCAACTATTTAGACAAAATCTAAACATCTTAAAATTGACTTAAAATTGTAAAATAAAATGTTGTTGTTGTTACAATGTTATCAGATAGTTTTATTAGAAAAGTTTAACATCACAATGTTTAAACAAAGTAATTTAAATTTGCTTACAATTTAGTTAAAATTTTATTTTTTGTTTCAACTTCAGCGTAAAAGGCATTATTGGCGACTTGATCCAAAGTCTATAGTTCTTTACCTAGATGAGAAGTCTACAAGATATTATAAGGTACTGAGAAATAGTGAAATAAAACAGTGATAAATTGTTAACATATTTACCAAGTTTTATTATGTGGTGCTGAGATGTATGAGGGGGAAAGGGCAGGTCATTCAGCCATGTCAACACAGCTGTGACCTAGATGATCATAAATGTCAGGTCAATCAGCCATGTCAACACAGCTGTGGCCTAGATGATCATTTTCCCTGTCTCAACATACCAGACAGTAGAGAAGTAAAGACCTCTACAACTAACTGTCTCAACATATCAGACAGTAGAGAAGTAAAGACCTCTACAACTAACTGTCTCAAACTCCAATCGTGGTCTCAATAGTTGATTGTTTATGATACACATTAATAGTTCTGCCTTATTGAATGTGACTTTTTTAGGTTTTTGAATTATTATTGACACTTTTAAAATTTACTCAAGATTTTTTTAAATATGGCCTAAATACTGTTTGAGATGAGATTAGAAACATTTCTTTTATTCACATTGTATATCAGAAAATAGATTTGAACAGTATTACAAACGTGGATTCTGCCAAAGCTGGTAAAGGCCAGGACTTTTCAAGATTCCCCCACGTTTTTGAATTCTCCACTGATTCCACGACCTACTTTATCGGGGAGGACCCCACCTACGGCCAGGAATCCAACATAGTTGTGTCCCCTGAAAGTGGTGTTGGTCTAGAGCAGGCCAAGCATTGGGAGCATGCCATAAGACAAGCCCTCATGCCAGTAACACCGCAGTCTAGTGTGGGCAATATACCTGGTAGGTGTACCTCTTACCTCAGTCTAGTGTGGGCAATATACCTGGTAGGTGTACCTCTTACCTCAGTCTAGTGTGGGCAATATACCTGGTAGGTGTACCTCTTACTTCAGTCTAGTGTAGGCAATGTACCTGGTAGGTGTACCTCTTACCTCAGTCTAGTGTGGGCAATATACCTGGTAGGTGTACCTCTTACCTCAGTCTAGTGTGGGCAATATACCTGGTAGGTGTACCTCTTACCTCAGTCTAGTGGGGGCAGTATACCTGGTAGGTGCAAGTAGCTTCACCTCATGCAGGTAGCAGGACGTTCAGTTCAAATTGTTGTTACTAAAAACTGCTGCTACTACTCAAGTAGGTTATGGTTTTCACCAAGTTTAGGATAACTAAAATCATTTAGATTTCTTATTTTCCTATACAGCCTATTAAGGTAAATACCACCTCCCGGGACAGACCAGCATAATAAATTATATTTTTAGCTCCCTGTGTCTAAATAAAGTATAGGGCATTTTATAGTTAATTTTTAAGGGCTTATCTAGGCTTTGCCCTTTTTACCCCACTCACATGGCCCCAATGTCTATGCCGAACATGTCTGTGTCTAAGCTTGGAATATTCTAGAAAATCTTGACTTACAAAACTTTCTTTTACATGGACATTAAAAATGTGTAAACTCCCAAAAACCTTATTGTAACAGAGAAAAAAATGAAGATGCAATAAATATCAGAAATTGGATATTCATTTTATTTAATGAGTTTTAGTTGTTTTATTTAATGAGAATCTGACATTTAGTTGTTTTATTTAATGAGTTTTAGTTGTTTTATTTAATGAGAATCTGACATTTAGTTGTTTTATTTAATGAGAATCTGACATTTAGTTGTATTATTTAATGAGAATCTGACATTTAGCTGTATTATTTAATGAGAAGTCCGACATTTAGTTGTTTTATTTAATGAGAATCTGACATTTAGTTGTTTTAGTTAATGAGAATCTGACATTTAGTTGTTTTATTTAATGAGAATCTGACATTTAGTTGTATTATTTAATGAGAATCTGACATTTAGTTGTTTTATTTAATGTTTTGTTTTATTATTTACTTCTCCAGCTGACAACAATGGCAATGGAGAGCCTCAAAGACCAGGACAAGTAAATGTTACTTTTTATATAGTCTTTAACTCTGTGTTATTTTATAAGGAGGTGTCACTAGCTAACATTCCCTCATTTGCCATTTTATAGTTTGAATGAATTAAATATAAGATTGTTTCTGCCATGGTCGGTTCATTACATGTTATTTGGAGGTAAGGGGACACAACTTTCATTCATTGTGCTCTGACCACAAACTAAAGAATTGATGATATCCTCCAAACAGGCTGAGATTAGTCACCTGTACCAGATAACACCTGAAGATGTGCTGGGCTCTGGGCAGTTTGGAATTGTTTATGGAGGTAATCCTCAACTTGTGCTTTTTAAACACTGGTCATTGACCGATTGATTAAATCTGATACCACTTTTTAAGAATCACTGTAAAATTAATGTAAAAAATAATGGCATCTTAAAGTTAATGACATCAGTAATGAGTTCTCAGCCCAGCCCAAATGTCGTTTCTTAATTTAGGTCGTCACAAGAAAACCAACAGAGAAGTCGCTATCAAAGTTATAGACAAAATGAGATTCCCAACCAAACAGGAAGCACAGCTAAAAATAGAAGTTGAGATTTTAAAGGTACAAGCTCCTTTTTTTTTTTTTCAATTGTGACTTGAAGGGTTCTCATAGTTTTTGTGACTTTTGCCCTAAATTATATGTACTTCAACTTCAACAACATTTTTTAAAAAATCATTCAAAAACTTGGAGGATTCTAAAATTGTTTCGTTAGAGTAGCTAAGCTTTAAGATAAATGCCTCAAAGTAATAATTTAATTTGTAGAAAATTTAAACGCTACAAAGTGCACACAGAACTCTTCTAAGATTTTGTTTATTAATGTATTTGACACACCTGTTACTAACTGCTGCTATAGACCTTAGTGAAACTAATAACTCTACTGTTTAATACATTTCTTTGTTCTATTTTTTTTACTATTTAGAATTTACACCATCCTGGAGTTGTCAATTTGGAGCAAATGTTTGAGACAAATGAAAGGGTGAGTTTATAGACAATGTTTCAAACTTTTAATGATAGTTTATGTTAGTAATACATATATACATACATATCCAACATACTCTTTCACTGTCACTTTTTAAGTTAATATAAGCAAGAAATAGGTTGCTGTCTCATTGAGGTGAGTTTACAAGCAACCAATGTATCTGCCTCATCATCTGTCTTTCTGTTAGCTCACAAATACCTGGATCCTTTAAATTTATTTTCATTAAGTCTTTGTAAACTTGTGGATAAGAAGGCCCATGAAACAAGTGTCAGACTCTAGGGCCCAAGGCCCTATGGATTATTATATAAGGCCTGAGAGGTCTTTTCCACTGTTTAATAATATATTATATCCATCCCAAGTTAAAATTTTAGACAAATGTATTTTTAATATCTCGTGATATAGTGTCAATGAAATTGCATAATTAGCCAGCAGACGTGTCCAATGAAAATAAACAAAATTAAAATGTGTGTCGTCAGAGTTACACAGAATGTTTCTGTTGCTCTTATTGGATTGTTGGATTAGAAATGAAATTAGTTTGTTACGTTTGCCTGGATGTTACGTTTGCCTGGATTTTATGTCACCTCTTCATGCTGCTACAACTTATGAGATGTAGATCAAACACTTGTTGTTTGATACATAATCCTTTTTTATTTTATTAATCTAAGTTAGTTGGTGCAATAATTAGACTCAGATATATCTTAATAATCATTTTATTTTATTAATCTAAGTTAGTTG
>MUZC01001994.1:452538-487739 GCA_002072015.1 Radix auricularia | reverse complement strand
TTAAACACAATATTTGAACCACTATGTCATGAAGGTACTTGTTAGCGCATCATTCTGCGAATGTCGAAATTCCACGCTAAAACTATCGTGCGATATTAATACTACATATATTCGGACCAGCGGTGATGTGTTGTTGTTTTTGTGCAGTTTTTTTTTTATAAAAGCGCCATCTGTGACGTATATCGCTTAATTTTGCAAACAAATAGTTACTTTTTTTGAGTGATTTAAAATTTTTAAACTGTTCTGCGTTAGTTATAATAACCACTATGTAATCAAACAAATGTTGCACGAATCCGTTAATTTAAACTCAAAATTGAGATTCTTTTTGTTTCACCCTTTTTGTTTCAGCCTTCAAAAGAAAAGGGGAGGTTTACGGAAATGGCTGGGGTTTATTTTTCAAATTCGCACAAACGCCGCCCTTTGAATGAGTGCCGCCCGGGGCGGACCGCCCCCTCCGCCCCCCCTAGCTACGCCACTGACTCAGATATATCTTTATAATCATTTTATTTTATTAATCTAAGTTAGTTGGTGCAATAATTAGACTCAGATATATCTTTATAATCATTTTATTTTATTAATCTAAGTTAGTTGGTGCAATAATTAGACTCAGATATATCTTTATAATCATTTTATTTTATTAATCTAAGTTAGTTGATGCAATAATTAGACTCAGATATATCTTCCTTGTGAACATAATTCATGTCAAATCTTTAACTGACAATATTTATTTCACAGCTGTAAGTCTACGGTGTTATTTATAAGTCTACGGTGTTATTTATTAGTCTAAAGTGTTATTTATAAGTCTACTGTGTTATTTATAAGTCTACAGTGTTATTTATAAGTCTACGGTGTTATTTATTTCAGATATTTGTTGTGATGGAGAAGCTGAAGGGAGACATGTTAGAGATGATCTTGTCTAGTCCCAAAGGTCGCCTCAGTGAGCGGGTCACCAAATATCTTATATCACAGGTCAATAGAAACTCTTATTATTTAAGCCAGTATCATCACTGAGTGAAAGTAACATGAAAAAACTCTTGTATAACTAATTTAAATCTAATTGCTAATATATATGTATACATAAGACGTGTATATATAACTGAGATATACTTTTTTTAAAGTTAAAAATTGTCTTAGTTCCTGTTTCATTCACAGAGAGCGATGTGGACATTTATTAAACTATTCAGTTTGCAAAAACTTTAAATTTTTTTAAAATAATGTTGTAGCCTAACCTTAACCATGATTTTTGAATATTTCTTGTAGATTTTGATTGCCTTAAAACATTTGCATTCCAAATGTATTGTACACTGTGACCTCAAGCCAGAAAATGTCTTGTTGTCATCAGAGACTGCATTTCCTCAGGTAAATAGATTCATTTCCTCAGGTAAAAAGATTCATTTCCTCAGGTAAATATATTCATTTCCTCAGGTAAATAGATTCATTTCCTCAGGTAAATATATTCATTTCCTCGGGTAAATAGATTCTTTTCCGCGGGTAAATAGATTCATTTCCTCGGGTAAATAGATTCATTTCCTCAGGTAAATAGATTCATTTCCTCTGGTAAATAGATTCATTTCCTCAGGTAAATAGATTCAATTCCTCGGGAAAATAGATTCCTTTCCTCGGGAAAATAGATTCCTTTCCTCTGGTAAATAGATTCATTTCCTCAGGTAAATAGATTCATTTCCTCGGGTCAATAGATTCATTTCCTAAGGTAAATAGATTCATTTCCTCGGGTCAATAGATTCATTTCCTCAGGGAAAACTTTTTTAAGCACATTTACTTCTATGACATCAAATCCAATTTTCGCTTCCTTTTAAAATAAATTAGTTAAATGATATAATATTATTGGGATATGGAGTTTTGATAGCATCTAACTTGGACATAAAATGTAAGCTTGTCATTACTGAGTGTTAACTACATAAAGTAAGGGTTGAAATTGAGTATCATCATCTGTTTAATAACTTTAATAAATAACACAAGATGACCCACGGCGTAGCATACGCCGCTGACTTGCTCATCACAGATAGTGCAAAGAAGTGGGGGTGAGAGAACGGACACAGCAGCACTAAGTACTTTTAAAAAAGCGACTAAACTAAACGTGGAGACATGTGCACAGCGGTTGTTGTTACCTAGCCACCACCCTTTACTACCAACCCTTGCCAAACATAAACTGTGATTTTCCGACCCTAGGGCTAGTCATGTTAGCAAAAAATGGGGAAAAGAACAGGCAGAATAAAACATTTAATTTTGTTTTAAAATTGTTCCATCTGGGAATTGAACCCAGGACTTTCTTGATGCAAGGTGGACGTGACAACCACTACACTACAAATTATATGTTATTCTGTGAAGAAATAATGCAAGTAAACGCAAGAAGCATTGTTGGCACAACCTCCCACCACCACCTTTTTTTTTTCTTTTTATCCTACTCCTCTCGTCCACTGTGATCTTTCGGCACCAGCGGGGTTAATTTACCATGCTCATTTCCACATGGTCGTTTACATGAATTATATATAAAGATTCATAGACAGTCATTAAATTTATGTCTCAAATTTTTTATACTGATGACATGTGTCATTGGTGGCATAATAATAAAGTATTTTAAATGTATATTCACAACCAATCCACATATGGCTGTCAACTCACTATGGTTTCTCTATTACTAATAGGTAAAACTCTGTGACTTTGGCTTTGCCAGAATCATTGGAGAAAAGTCATTCCGTCGCTCTGTGGTTGGCACACCTGCCTACTTGGGTAAACGAGATTTTAGTTTTGACTCTTTTCTAAGTGAAAACATAAACAATTATATTCGTAAATTTTTAGTTAAAATTCTAGATGAAATGTAGTCTAGATAAAACTGTCTATTTTTGTTATTTTCTTACCGTATGTTATTGTCAGTAAACCAGAACATTATTCTTGTGGTTATTTGAAACTTGTCATCTATTGTTTCAGCCCCTGAAGTGTTAAAAAGAAAAGGTTACAACAGATCTTTAGACATGTGGTCTGTTGGTGTTGTAGTGTATGTCAGGTAAACATTACATTAGTTGGTGTTGTAGTGTATGTCAGGTAAACATTACATTAGTTGGTGTTGTAGTGTATGTCAGGTAAACATTACATTTGTTGGTGTTGTAGTGTATGTCAGGTAAACATTACATTAGTTGGTGTTGTAGTGTATGTCAGGTAAACATTACATTAGTTGGTGTTGTAGTGTATGTCAGGTAAACATTACAATAGTTGGTGTTGTAGTGTATGTCAGGTAACACTTAAATCATCTCACTATTATTTAACTCTTTGGCTTACATTCAGCCTTGACCTCTTGAATATAACAGTTCGAAACATGAACAGAGTGTTGTTAGTTCCCCTTGGGAATATTAATATATAACTCCGCAAATTTTTCTCAAGATAAAGGTTAATTTTATTTGTAGCATTTCATATTGTTTACAATAAACATGGTCTTCCACTCATATTTGAAATCTATAAACATCATGTGTTATAGTTCCTATCTTAATGGCACACAACCATTGATAGCTCCTAAATATAGAGATCTCATCATTATAGATATGAATGCATCTCATGCAACACATCACTACTGAAATTTCTTCATTTGAATTACTGACAAACTTCTGTCAATGAAATTTATAAAAATCATTTATGTCATCATCAAATTGAGATATGAGCTGTTGAATAGATTTTAAGTTAAACTAATAATTACAGTCTTAGATGAATATTTGCATTTAAAGTTAAAACTAATAATTACAGTCTTAGTGGAACATTCCCATTCAACGAAGATGAAGAAATCTCCGACCAGATACAGAATGCCTCATTTATGTACCCACCCAACCCATGGAAGGACATATCTCAAGAAGGTAGGTCTTTTATCTATCAATGGGTAAATTGATACAAATCATTTAGTGGAAACATGTATAATATGAGCACAAGAATTGTGTGATTGAAAAAAGAAATTAAAGCTTTATTAATAGACCAATAAACATGTCAAATTTTTGTTGGTACAAATAAATAAGAGCAAGTATTTAAATTAAATTTAAATAATAATTACATACTACACCATGGAAAAATAATTTAGTAGAGACTTTAAACAACAGAAACAAAAGGAATAAAGATGGGCACCAGTTCTTGGTACAAAAATACAGGATATCAAACTCTCAATGATTAAATTAATACAAATCAATTAGATGAAATGTGTACATTTAAAAGAACCATATTTACTTAATTGATTGAGGTTAATTAAATTGTTGCTATTTGTTCCAGGCATAGATTTGATCTCCAACCTTTTACAGGTGAAAATGCGCAAACGTTTTACTGTGGACAAATCTCTGAACCACGTATTTCTGCAGGTGTGTATCACGGGGTCACCTGTATGTGTATGACTGAGTCACCTGTATGTGTATCACAGGGTCACCTGTATGTGTATCACAGGGTCATCTGTCATCTTATAGAAATGTATTTGCCCTTATTAAAATATCCAATCAAGTTTAAAGTAAAAATACAACTACTACTGCTGCCATCTTGTATTCCCCCCACCCACCCAGGATTACCAGACTTGGTGTGACCTACGAGTGTTAGAGCGCCAGGTTGGCATCCGTTACCTGACCCATGAATCTGATGATGAGCGCTGGGAGAAGTACAGACAGGAAAGAAATCTCAAGACCTGGGATGAAATAGGCCAGAAAGGTGTGAATGAAAACTACTCATTCAGCAAGTTTCGTGAGAAGCAAAACAACCATAAGAAAGCTGCTTCATGACATGACTGCGTCTCAGTGTTGTCAGCTCTCTTTCTCTCTCTCCCTCTCTCTCTCCTCCTCTCTCTCTTCACTCTCATACCTCCCTGTTTCAGTATCAGCTTTCAATCTTTGCAGCCATTTGCTTTATTTATTCATATTACAGTCTTGGAGAATGTGCCAAGAGTTTTAATATTTGTTAAGCAGCATGCATTTCTTGATTACGGGAAACATTGAGAGTAATGGTAGTGCCATAGCTCACATTAGATATATATGGGTATATAAATACTTTGAGAAAAAATGTTGGTTAAAGTAAGATTGTTAAAGTAAGATGTGATATTTTACTGTAACTTGATTACACAAACTGTTGATTTACAAATTGTTGCTAGATAATTTTAAAAAACGGGAGGGGGGGGTAATTTCTGAATGTTTCTCGTAAATATCTGTTATACACTTGATAAAACTTGAAAGATAAATATTGACAACGCTATCAAAGAAAAGTTAAAAACTTGCCAGAATATTGCTTTTGTATTGTTCACATTTTCTATTCTTCTTCTCCTCTGTTGCACATTCAATAATTTGGTCTTTGAATGTTGAGATGAGGAAGAGATATTATTTTGTTATTATGTACCTGTTTTCTTGTTTATGCTTGTATCTGTCACCCAGCATTGGTCACACCAGACTCTTCTTCTAATTCATAGTCTTTTCAACAATAGTTCATTACATCCATCCAAGTCAAAATAATCTGGGGTGAACAAGTTTCATGGAAGATAGTTGTATATATTTTTAGTAAACAATAGTTACCTAAAAGAGATCTTTAGTAAACAATAGTTGACTGTAAGAGATCTTTAGTAAACAATAGTTGACTATAAGAGATCTTTAATAAACAAAAGTTAACTGTAAAAGATCTCTAGGACAACAACAATTTTTGTTGATCATCTCCTATTTGCAAGGCTGGAAAAAAATCTGATGCATCATTCTTGCTTGATATAAATAAATGCTTGCTTAAAAATTGTTTCAATCTTAACTTAAACTGTAAGTTCAGCTCCTATAGTTTGTAAAGAAAAAACTTTCAAAAAGTAACTTTGAAAAAATCTCAGTTCTTGATTCTTAGTCTTTTTTCTGCTATTTAAAGACAATGTGGTTAATTATTTTTTATTAAAAGTATTTTATCTTTTCTGGTATATTTTATACCTGCAACATTATATAACTAAAATATGTAACTGTTCTCCAACTAACTTAAGAGCAGCGTTAGTGAAACTAGGTGTGAAATAAATATTTCAGATGAGGAAAATCAGCAAAACTTACCTTGTTACCATAGATGATTAGGAATGAATGGATTTCTGAGAATTATTTTGTTATTTTTAAAAATAAAATAGTTAACTTTTATGTCATGCTAGCTGTATAGCTGTGCTTCCAACCACAATATCAACAGAGTTTTTGTTTTATACCTGCACTATAAAAAAACCCAGACTAATAGTTCAGAATTCACATTAATAATGTATTGATCCAAATTAAGCTAAGAACAATGTAACTCTAAGAAACTGATAAACCCCTCCATTCATACCAAGTGCCTTTTACATTTTGTGTTGAATCATTTTTTGAAGACACCTTTCCTTAAGCACAGTTTTAAATTGGTTGTGACAAGTGGAATCTTGCTCTATTGGAATACTGAGTCAAACTGCATGCATTTCTTTGTTGATGTTGTTCTGTAAGATTAAGTTATTGGTTAGTTGTTGCTTAATGAAATGTGTAGGTTCACCGTGGCTTAACCATCATTTCAATCATAGTTGTTTTATATCTTTCATTCATCAATTGGCTGTTGTCTTTTTAAGTAACTTTCAAAGTTTAAACCCAAATTTGATGTGAAAACTTTTTATTGTCGCTCAGAATTCCCTGTGTCATCAAACAGATTTTTAGTGAAGTTAGTTCAGGAAACCATCATTTTAATCAGAAAATTTAAGTCTTTAATTAAGTGCATTTCTAGCAAGGAACACAACTGCTTTGACTTTTTTATGGAAGCCAAGCCTTTTTATTTTTGCAATTCAATTAAGTGTAGGTTAAATTTTGTGAATAGCAACAATATCAAACAGATTCAGTCTGATCATACTGAAATTAAGAGGGAAAACTCACTTTCTTTGCATTATGATCATAATGCTGGATCATAATTTTCAAGACAAAATGGTATTGGGGATCTAGCTTTATTTTGTAACTTTTTTTTTAAATCATTGTTACAGAAAAGAGGGCTGTTTTATGGAATTCAGTCATTGTATCATTTCCTTTACTTAGTAAAGCAAGAAGCTCTTTGAGCAAACCTCACACCAAAATTGTCTTTAATAAGTTGTTTCAGTAATTTAATTTCATACTGGTAGCAGACAGGTTGTTTTCTTTTCAGAAGCATTTAAATGTGTGTGAGTTTACTTTAAGAATTGTTTTATTTACATTGTACATAATATAAGATCTAAATCTACTCTTTACATTTTAGTGAAAAATTTACATGTGTATTTATAGATGTGATAAATTGAATGGTGCATATTATAGATAATTTTTTATAATTTTTTTTTTTACACTCTGGATAGAAGATTTTATCTCTGTTTGTGTAGATTTGTATACAGTGATCACAATTACATTTTTAATGAATTTTACAACTCATAGCCTTTGTATGTTTATCGTTAATTTCCTTCTTTTAAATTTCTTTACATCAAATGTGTATTTTGTCTCTGTTGGTCTAATATATTGTTGATGATTACTTCCGAAGACCTAACTCTTTCAGCATTCAGGGGGTTGGGTTTTCTTTACCATCAATGTTGTCTGCAATTTTAAGTCTAGTACACAGTGCATCGGCAAGAACTGTAGGGCTACTTAACACCAAGCTTTTTTATTTACGTCTGATACTGCCAGAAACATATTTTTTTCTTTATGTTAACAACATATAAATCTACATTCTAAAAAATTTTGAATCATTGGTTATAATTTTTTTTACAAGTTTTTGTTAATGAGCATTGTTATACTATGTTAAGTAATAGTGAAAGAGGTCGGCAAGGTAGGCAAGGCATTTGGGTTCAAATAATTTAAATGAGTCAAGTTTCAGGCCAAAAAATGAATTTAAGAGCTATTATCTCTTCATAATTTCACTAAATTACTTGTTACCTAATGTGTTTTAATGTCTGCTGGTTTTTCATCTCTCTGGCCAGATGGATGGCTGCTTATGACAAAACTCAAAGGCATTCAACAATTCACAAAATTTTGCCATAATTTGTGAACTAAAAAATATTAGAAACTTATTAGCTTAAATTGACATGAGTTTGCTTTAACTTTAAGCAAGAGAATAAGGAGCTCAGTCAGTTTTGATAATACAAACCAAAGTTTGTTCTGGTAATGTACAAATCTTCATGTTAGGAAACTACGAACGGAGCTTTAAAATGGCTTTACAATGTAACTATGTAACACCAGTAATTACTCTCAGACAAAATTCTTGTACTCACGCATGTTATATCTCATCCTGGCCAATAAATTTCCACCTAAGCATGTATGCACTGCTTTCATGAAACTCTCTTTAATTTTAAATTTGAAGCTTTCCAAGTTTTTGTCTACAATTAAGAATAATAATAGCAGCTTCTTGCTCACATTTAAAGAGAGCATTTCAAATTAGGAATACACACTTTGACCTGGTACATTCAAATATTAACTTTGTAGCTGTGGACATTCAGTGTAGATATCTCAAGATAAAGATTAATTGGCTAATTACTTTTTTTTAAATCTTCAAAATATAATCGTTATTGCCAAGAAATATCTTATGAATATCTTAACTGACAAGAATGCTTTCTTCAATATTAATCATTAACCATAAAAAATAATACCTTTTTTTAAAAACTTTTTAGTAGTAAGTAATGTAACTAGCTTAATAGTAAGTATGTAACTAGCTGAAATCCCGAGAGGACAAAAATCCATCAGAACTTAATAACCTATTAGCTTTTTTTCACCTAATCTATAAACATAATGTTTAGAGTAATCCTATTTTACATTTGCAGGCTTACCAGAGGATGATTATCGAAATAGCCTGCGAGGTTTCCTCGCTCACAATGAATACTATCCTGTATTTGATTAATGTCCAGTCCACACCTCAAAACACAAAGACAATAATTTATATTTGAATTCTAGTTTAAAAAAATTCAATTCAGTATACAGTCGAAAACAAACATGGCAACTTTTTAAAAGGCTTTATTTTTCAGTTTTAGTTTAGAATTCTAGTCATAAATGTTCCCAACAAAGTTAAAATATATTGTCGTATTTAGAAGAAAAAATGCCTCTCTAGTTTAAAATACTGATTTCATGGAAACAGTTACCTTCCCACGCCAAATATTGACTTTTCTGCTTAAGCTGGTTGAAAAAACTTCAACATGCTGACCTCTAGGTTCATTGTGCTAACCAGTGAATTTGTTTTGCTTGAATGTTGAATTTCTTTGGAGTGGCTTTTATTGTTGTATTTATTAAATTACTATGAGCATCTAAGTCTAAATATGAAGAGTAACACAAAATAAATATATATAGAGAATCAATCAAATAATAGTGGTACAAATGTATTTAAAATTTTTGGACAATCCAAATATTAATTGGACACTGGACACCATTTAAGTGTAAATTGAATCATTTTAACTCCTTGTAGTATATTTCTTTTAAATAAACATTCTTATAACTCATCAGAAATTATGTTTTAGCCATTTTACAATATGATGTAAAACTATTGTAATCAAAGTAATTTCAGCTGGCTTTAGGAAAGTTTTAATCTTTTGGATAAATTTCATAAATAATTTGTTAGAGTTAGAGATAGACATTAGATGGTAGTGTAATCTGGTATTGACAGGTGAATACAACTATAACAATATATATGATGATATTATTGATATATTTGCCAAATTTTAACAATCAAGGCACAGTAGCTAGATAAAGGGGGTAGGTGAGAATGCTGCTCTTTTTAAAAAGAGCAGAAAGGTAAGTGTATTCCAAAGTAAACCAAAACTAATATAAATTGTATACTAAAAGTTACTCTTATTTTTGTGATGTTAAAAGTAATTTTAACTTCTTTGTGTTCATGTCTACTTATGTTATAATAATATTGTTTATTTGTTGACAGAAATGGTGATGTTTTTTAAATTTTATTGAAACCTTAAGGCACTCTATATTAATTGTTTCATGTCAATGTTTTACTCAAAATTTTTTAACAGTTTTATTGTATATAAATTTAAAGATTCTCACATCAGTAATTATGTCTCATTTTTTTAACATGCTGTTGTTTGGGCTTCTCAAACATTCCATATCTGTTTAGAAATCAACTGATTCTTATAAAATATGGTTTTATAAGATATTCTTTTATATCCTGCTAACAAAATTAAGTATAATAATTAGTCTCATAGGTTAAAAATCATGAAACATAAATGTCTTTAATCTATATTTTGTGTATGTTGTGTAATAAATGCTCCTTATGATTAATTAACCAACACTAAATAATATATACAGTTTCAGTGGGGTTTTTTTTGTAAAGCCTAGTCACTTTGAACCTTTTAATATATACAGCACCTGTAAGATGGGGCTGCTATCTGATTATGGTCATACTGTATCTAAATATAACTTGCGGTAGTTTTAACCCTAGCCAATCAAACAATACATGTTATTTTAACCTCATTGAATAAATACCACTTCATTGTAAGTAAAATTATTTTTAGACACTACTTTGGAATAACATCAATTGATTTATTAATAATAATATTTCAAAGAACTTATAAAATATGCTCTTAGTTTAAATTTATACATATTTAATCACGTAAAAATAAAATTAAATAATTTTTATAACATAACTTTTAAAAGATCTTTTGGTTTTGGAAACTTCAGAACTCAATAAGGTTTCCAATTCTTAAAATAAGGGAAAATAATGAAATAGAAAAGAAAATGCTGCTTTAACATAAATCTAGCAATGATGGCAGTACTATTGACACAATATGTTAAAGTGCCCTTTCCAGTTTCAAATTTCCTAAAAATTCTCTATTTATAACATATTGTTAGGTGTAATAAGTCTTCTAAACTTTGTTTTTGAGCAAGTTTTCTTTATATCAGGAATCTAAAATTTACAAATATGTTGAAGAAACTTCAACGATATGTACAAACCTAGTTACTGTAGGCTACAGACAACAGTGGTATTTCAAATGCACTCAGCACTCTCATAGAAATATCTATGTCATGTTTTCATGCTTGATTTGAATTATTAGACTTTCACGCTGTAGTCAAAGATTTATTTGTTATGGTTAGCAAGATGAATTTGATTTTTTTTTAAATCAAATTTCTGTTGTTACTTGAGCTGCGAAGCTTTGAAATCGCAGCTCAAGTTACAACTTGGTATAAACTATAAATATTCAGCCTCTACTATCTATGAATGGAGTCTCATGAAAGAGACTTATATTGATGAATGAATACTTGATTTCAGGATCAAAATATTAAATGATTGAATGCTCAATATTATAATTGTCTTTGTCTATAGTCCATATAAATAATTTCTTTTGAAAAATCATTTAAGTAATTAAAAATTATAGTTGCTGATAAAAATGTTTCAGTTTCAGTTTTGTTAAAAATGTTTTTCAACTCAAAATTAGGAACTGAATAGCTTTGAATGCTTATTAAATTCAATACACTATAACAGGGGTGGGCAAACACTTTATGGCCAGGACTGCATGAAATAAATTAAACATCAAGGGGCCGCACCTAACCAAAATTTAGCCTCAACTCAAGTGCAAACATCCATCTAACATAATTTTTATTGGTGATATTACAGAAGGCTTTTGTGGGCCGCAAAGAACTCCGTAGCGGGCGGGCCGTATTTTGCCCACCCCTTGCACTACAATGTAAATATTAATTACTAATAATCTAATTCTGACTTCTGAACTTAAATTAGTAAATTCTTCTCAAATTTATAAATATTTCCCACCCACACCCCATTTTTTATGTTTGCACTTACACAGTAGCTCTAATATAATTTATAACTTATAACTTTGTTAGGTTATTAAAATAAAAAATGTTTTTTAACTCAAAAAGATTTCTATTTCAGTAAAACTATTGTAGGTTTCAATAATCCATATCTGCCAAATGTATTACATGTTCTTACAAATGGAGACTTAATTTTTTTTTAATTTTTTTAATGAACACAAGGGTATCAATATATCAAAATTTTTCACACACAAAAAAAAATCTACTCTGCTACTGCTATAGTTAACGACAATGTGTTATATATATTTTTTTATTTTCATTTAACTGTTGCTTTATCAGTTTTTGAGGTATGGCATGATCATTGTATGAAAGTGTTAGTAAGATTGATATTTGTTCAGACTAATGTAAGCTTGCCTTCCCATGCAGCCCATTAGTTCTGATGTTCAATGCATGCTACTGTACAAAGATAATGTGATTGTTTCAGATTTAACTTTTACTAAAAGTTTTAGCATCAGTGCATTTTTTCCATGTTATTATTTCTTCTATAATAAGTAAAATTTATAATTATAATTATGCTAAAATATTTCTCTATTTCAGAAATAAATTTTAGATTTAATAATCATCCCGTCTTGTTTCTCATCAATCTATACATAAATATTTTATGAAATACACTTTCATTACATGTAAATGTAATGATTTATACATATTAAAAATCATTTTTTCAAAATAAAAATGCTTTTACTATAATTATAATGCAATGTTAATTAACAAGAAATAAAATCTTAGGTGGTCAACATTTAGTTTCCAATTTATTAAGAATATCTGTGAAAGAAAAAACAAAATAGGACACTTGAGCACTTGTTGGCACATAATCTCAATTAATTATAAGAACTTTTTTTGACTGTCTTTGTGGATCTATTCAAAAGTATAACTCAGAAAGTATATCGGTGCTTAGAACTTCATTAAGTGCACAGGAAAGAAATGTTTCTCTATTTATTGTAAATGATATTTATAACTGACTCACTTTATCTTTATATCTACATCTAGTAATTCTCAAGCATGTCCTAAATAATTGTAATTTCTGAACTTTGCTTTCCTCTTCAATTACTTTGATGATCACATAATCAACATGTGTTCTGGGCTGTAACTTTAAATATGAAATGCAGCAAATTATCAATTGACTTAATGAAATCATTCAAGTGATTCTTTAGTTGCTGGTACCATAACTTTTATCATTTGAAGTTCATGGTGTTATTACTATATTTGATCTTCACTTTAAATTTGTTTCTTATACTTATATATATATTAAATAATGGTATTTTTTAATTGAGAGTTAATTCCTTTCAACCCAACTTTGCATGCATTTAAATACTGTAAATGTAATTTATTTCTTCGTGCTTCAGACTTTAGTGAAAAGGAGTTTAGCATTAAAGATGCCCTACCCAAAAGTTTTCTCCTCCTAACACTTGGCATAGACCACAACACTGGGCTGGGTGATTACAATGATGACGACTGTGAAACAAACAGTGGTAACTTTTATCTGGCCAGTTAAATCATGTTTCTATTCTATTCTATGGTGCCTAGCCCTAGCTAGAAGCTACACAAAGCACCTTAGCGTTGCCTCCCTCCACAATTGTAATTTTACTACTACTGCTAGCACAAACTTTAGACAAGAATCTGCTGATGTACCTTGAATTTTATTTTGCACTCTAGCAACTGTACAGTGCCAAGGTGTCTTTACTTTAACTTTCAATACACTTTCTTGTCTTATATTTGGTGTAATAGTTATTGCACATGAGATTTTTACTATTAAAATTAAAAGTAAAAGTCAACAGATTGCACTTGTCAAATTTTGCCACCAACATAAAAAAATTCCTTAGGATATAAATTAGTTTTAATTAGAGAAAAATTTTACGGACTCTAGTGGGAATAAAAAATTCAATTTTATGATCATTTGCTCTTCGGTACAGTACTAAGTATTAATGATAATGATTTTATGGTTATGCTTAGTAGCTCATTATAACAGAACAATATTTTGAAGCTAAACAATAAGTTTGAATATTGCATTTTTATTTGTTCAACTTCCACACTGAAACAGATTAGTCTAAGCCAGTGGTTCTCAACCTGTGGTCCGCGGACCACTAGTCGTCCGCGGGTATGTGCCTGATGGTCTACAAGTAAAGGATGAACTTGTTCTTTTAATTAAGAAAAAAGAAAAGCCACATATGTTGTCACTTTTTAAATACATCGATTCATTGATTTTAATCAATCGATGGCGATAGTATAGCGCTGTACAAAATATGTTTTGAGTCTATGTTTACTTTTAGCTATACTATACTATAACAGAAATCACTTGGTGTCACACTAGATTCTAGAAGATTATAGTTGTTACTTTGATATTCAGAAATAATTCTTTGAAACGATTGAGAAAATTTGTCTTAAATTGATATTACTATGATTAAAATTAAAGTAATAAATTAATTAAACACTCGGATACATTTCTAATAAAGAAAACAACCAAACATAAGGAAAAACTATGATTCCTCATCCTCACAAACTGTGTGTGAACCAAATACAGTTCCAGGAAAAAAAACAACGAATTGCCATATGATCAAAGTGTCTACCATGACCAGTTAGGGCTCTAGAGAATGTTTGGTCCTTTGAGGTGCGGCGGGACTAACGGGCGAGTCCAGAGGGCCAGAGGTGCGGAATGTGACGTTCTGATGTTACCTCACTTGATTTATGGGTTGCTGGCCTATTTGGCTTTTTAAGGTTAAAGAGCTGATTGCATTTAATTCCTCTGCAAGGAAAGCAGACACATTTATTTACTCTAGTAACAAAGTGTCCACTTTTACTTTTACAAAAAAGCGTGATCTTTGCAAAATGAGATTATTTAAGTTTAAGGGTAACTTTGACATGATTGATCAATTGTACAAATTTACAGATAAAACAGAAAATGCTGAAAACAATATAATATAATATAAACAAAAAATTTGATAAATTGAAATTTGATTTCTGACCATATTCAATCATTGCAGGATCTCTTTAACTTTAACTTTGATGATTGGAACATTCAGAGTTTTTCAGGTTTCCAGTCCGTATATGGTTCACATTAAATATACCAACATCAAAGTTAAACCAATTCATTGAACTGACCAGCAATACTGCTTTGAATTTGAATTATGTTGCAAAAGAAAGTGATCTTGTTGAAAATTTGTAGTACTATTAGTACTCATAGAAAGCATATTTTTGTGAAGGTGGATTTTCTGCATTTGTTATAATGGTTATATAATCAAAACCAAAACATCGTTCCCGACATGAAGTTGAACTACAATGGAGTCTCTCAAGAAGTACAATTTGTATGGATATCTTGTGCTCAAAATCAAATGCACAAGCTCAAGGCTCGTACTTAATAAACTAATACTAATGTAGCAGTCTTACTAACACTAACTACTGTTTATGACCAATTTTTTTTATGGTGAGCAACAAGAATTGATTAATTCTATAAGTATAAGCATAAGTCTACTATACCAATAAGTGACATTTGTTTGTTAAAAAAATAAAGCCATTACAATCTGTTTCCATTCAATATTATTATAGGATATATTTTTATGCAAATCGTATCATTTAAGTATAGTTATACTAAATAACATTTATGCTAGTAACTAGACCTATACAAATTATATTTATATATACATCTCCAACACGGCAGTAGCACAATTTACAATAGTTGTCCGCGAGTAAGACACACTTTTTTTTAATCAAGTGGTCCATGAATCTCAAAAGGTTGAGAATGAACTGGTCTAAGCTCATTCAAATTTCAAAAGGTCACTTATTGTTCACTGCCCTTTATAATTAGTTATGTTTCAAGTTTATTTTGTTACCAATAATATTATAGTTATAGCAATATTATTAAAAAATAATTCAAAATCTAAAAATTAACCACCGAGTTTTTTCAATGCTTAATTAATGGATAATACTAATACTTATACATACCATTTATCAAGATTATTTGCCAAATTTCTCTACTTTAATCAAAAGTGTAATTGTTATTTAATTATTAATTAAAAAATGAAAATTATTTGCCTAATTTATCTTTAACTTTAAGGAAAAAGTAACATTATTAATTAAATGTTTCCTCTTCATGCAATTGGTGTCATTTTTTTTACTGTAAACTTCACATTTTCTGTTACTGTTACCTTGTAGTAAACTTTGAAACTACATGAAACACAATTTCACTTTTAACTAACATGGCTTTGAATATTTAAATTTCATCTTTTTTCCTGAAACCTAAACCTGAAAAATTTACTATAGTATTCAAATGCAGAGTGTTGTCAGTTGTCAAGCACTTAAGAATTTTCAGCGATTTTAAGAGTAATAACTTTTTATACTTCTATTAATCAGAATGGCTGATGAGAAACAATTTATTCTTTAGATTACAAAATATCATAATTACTTATCTTTCTTTTTTTTTCAGTTTGATACCACCAACTTTCCATTGTTTTTTTAATAAAAATTCTGGTTTCTACCGCCATAATAACCATGTAGACAATGAATAACATGTTCAGAAATCTGAAGATGTTTATGTAAATTATGGATTTCGTAGTTTTATACAAAGGTTCTATTTCTTTTTCTGTTGAGCTTGAACATGTTAACTTCGTGTTTCTTTTTACTTAAATTTAAATTACTAAAAATGTAACTTAATTTTTTTATATTTCAAACCATCATTGTACTTGTACTGTACCATACTTAATTTCAATTAGATACAGAAAGCCTCAATAGTTGTTTTTAGCCAACTGACAATTGACATCTTCATCTAGTCATTGCTTAACAATTGACTGACCCAAATCCCAGAACTGGTTATCCAGGTTTAATTTTAGTATTTTAAGTCTTTACTTCCTGCTTGCAAAGATTATACATTTTTGCTTTTTTAAGTGACCAAACTAGTGCTGACCCCAACTAGCTGCAACTATTCTTTGTTATAATTATAATACAACAAACCTGTATTTTAAATTTCAAAAAAAGAATCAATGAGCTTCTTAGTATGGTTTGGTACTTTCTACTAATACTAATAGAATGTTATCCAGTATTTGGGATATATATGTGCAGAATTGATTTTTAAATATTTATATTATTAACTTGTGGTGTCTGAGTCGCGCTTGCCAAAATTTTGCAGGCAGACTCATGCCGATGATAAATATGATGTATCAAAATTTCAAATCAATCAAATGGTCAGTAATTGAATTACTGAACTTTTTAATTATATTTTTGGATTGTTTTGCCTTGAGTATTATAATTAACATCTTTATAGTTATGTCTCGTATATAAAGGATTTAGTGTCAAAAACTTGATTTTTTTAAAAATTTTTAATAAAGAAAGTTTTTAGATTTTCATTTTAAAAATAAATATAATTGGGGTCTTAGATTCAAAATTAGAGTAGGAAACTGATAAATATGATGAATGGAACAACCAAACAAATTGTTTTTTAGGCTCATGCCAGTTTTATTATATCATTCAATGACATGGGGTCAAAGTACTCAAGTAGATTTAATTGAGAGAGGCTCTTACATTTCAAATTAATTTTCTACAACAAAATAAATATTACAGGACAATTCAACAATTTTTTTTTTAACTTACCCCCTGAATAGGCACATTAAAAAAAAATTTAGTAATTTTCTTATTTAAATATTTTTGAATCAGCAACTTCTTTTCCGCCAAAGTCTCCTTCTTGAAGGAAAAATTTCTTCACTAAATCCTTTGCCTCATCAGTATCAGGGTCTAGTTTTTTCCATGAGTAAGATTCATAATCTATCATCCAATCTGGAGAAAGCTGTAAATACAAATTTTTTTTCAAAATATTAATAAATCAGATTGGTATATAGGACTGTATATTTTATTATAATGAATAAATATGAAAGGCAATTCAAGCTCAGAATGGAAAGTGTTTCACACGCATCCCATTCAATAAACCAACTGCAAAATGAAAACTTATCTTTCCTTAAAATGCCACCAATAACTTCACCTTACGTTTAGCATTATAATAGTTGTACTAGTTTAAGCAATGACTATGTAATATGTAATGAATATGTACATAACCATTGTAAACGCTTTAACACTTGACTGCAATAGAATTAATTAAAACAATACAATTTTAAGCAGGACTAACTTGTCATTTGCATACAAAAACTTTTAAAAAACAGCATTTCGATATAACTGCTCTGCAAGTAAGAAATTCATTACTTAGCTTTTCTTTCCACCATTTCATCGTTTTGTTAATCACAATGCAAAAGAAACAATCCAAAAAAATTTTTTATAGAAGATATGTACAGTATATCCATATATTACACATGTAATGATATAATTGAGATTCTTTATTAAAATTAGATTTATCATTACACATTAAATAGTAATTCAAGCTGGAACAGCAAGTGTTTTGTTTTATTTCATTGGCATCATATATCACTCATCATAGCTGGGAAAACTGCTATTTAAAAAAAAAAATTCCAATATATTTCCACCAAAATATGAACAAGTTTAATGGAACAGAAAAAAAACACCAGGACTAATTTTTAATAGGATTGAACAAGAGAACTTTAAACAAAGATGTGTCATAAAGTGCAGATACTACACCTTGTCAAGCCTTGTATTAAAGAAAGTTAGAAATTAATTTTAGTTTTATTAAAAATATTTTTATTTTCCCTGCAGTGAAAAAAATTACTTCTTTGTAAGGGAGGGATAGCCAATTAGAGAACTACGATTAACTCATTTCTCCAGATCAGTCAATTTTAAAAATATGACGATCAATAGGCATAATTCCAGAGTGAAAAATGTTAAATATGCTTTTATAAAAAAAATTGTATTTATAAAAATTCCTTGTTATTTTCTTTGTAAACTTCGGTACACATGTAATAAACAGTAATTCAAGCTCAGAACGGCGAGTGTTTGTTATTTCATTGGCATCATATTTCACTCTCTCATCATTGCAAGAAAAACTACAGTATGACTAATTCTAATTCTATAAAATACCAAGACAAATCTTTTATTAAAATTTTTTTAAACAAGATAAAATGAACTTCTCAAGTAATGCAATTAGTTGTAACAATTATAAAATGAACAGAAGGTCTAACTTTGCATGTAAGCATGTAATTTATGGTGGAAACTTTAACAACAAAATGTCACTGAGGTGAGATTGTGAAATTACAACTAACAATGTAAAGGAGAAATTTAGTTAATTGCACCATTTCATCATTTTTCAAATTTCAAGAGCAAGCGAAAAGCAATATAAAAGATATCTCTTCTTTTCAAAATTTGTAAATAACCACTGAAAAAGAAACTAAGGTTTTATTTATCTTTTAAAAACAATTCTCTACTTATGATTGTTTTCATGTAAATTCCCATTATTTTCTCATTCCCTGTTATTTTCTCTTTGTAAACTTCTGTACACATTTAATAACAGTAATTCAAGCTCAGAACGGCGAGTGTTGTTATTTCATTGGCATCATATTTCACTCTCTCATCATTGCAAGAAAAACTACAGTATGACTAATTCTAATTCTATAAAATACCAAGACATACATCTATTATTAAAATTTTATTTTAAATATAAAATGAACTTCTCAAGTAAAGGAATGACTTTCAACAATTCTAAAATGAATAGCAGGTCTAACTTTGCATGTAAGCATGTAATTTAAGGTGGAAACTTTACCAACAAAATGTCATTGAGGTGAGATTGTGAAATTACAACTAACAATGTAAAGGAGAAATTTAGTTAATTGCACCTTTACATCATTTTGCAAATTTCAAAAGCAAGCAAAAATGAATGTAAAAGATATTTCTTCTTTACAAAACTTTTTAATATCCACTGGAAAAGAAACACAGATTTTTTTTTTTTAATTCCCTATTTGTGATTAATATCTTGTAAATTCCCTGTTATTTTCTCTTTGTAAACTTCAGTACATATTTAATAAACAGTAATTCAAGCTCAGAACGGCGAGTGTTTGTTATTTCATTGGCATCATATATCACTCTCTCATCATTGCAAGAAAACTGCTGTTTGACAAATTCTATTTCTAAAATACCAAGACATAAATCTTTTATTACAAATTTTAAAACAAGATGAAATGAACTTCTCTTATAGAATGACTTTTATCAATCATAAAATAAATAGCAGGTCTAACTTTGCATGTAATTTAAGGCGGAAACTTTAACAACAAAGTGTCATTAAGGTGAGATTGTGAAATTACAACTAATAATGTAAAGGAGAAATTTAGTCAATTGCACCATTTCATCATTATGTTAATTTCAACAAGCAAAAAGCAATGTAAAAGATATTTCTTCTTTACAAAATTTGTAAAATAACCACTGAAAAATAAACTAAGATTTTTATTTTTTTAAAAACAAAATTGCTTACTTATGATTTTTTATGTTAACTTTGAGAATCAAGCTCAGAACGGCGAGTGTTTGTTATTTCATTAGTATCATAATGCACTCTCTCATCATTGCTGACAACAATTTATTAAGTTGTCTTTACCATTTCCTTATGACGCTAGTAATAAAATGTATGGCTGGTCAAACTTAAAATTTGAATTTTTGGGAAACTTTACAATAAGCAGCGTAATTAGCTTATAGATTTTGCAATCCTACATATAAATAATAATTTTAGTACCACCATATAAATTTATTTTATTTCAAAATCGAGGCAATCCAAAAAGTAAAAATCTTTATAGAGATTATGTATATAATAAATTAATAAAGAAACTTTGCAAGATAAAACAAAAACAATCACCTAATTGTGATTCTTGTCCTTGTAAACTTTCAAAACACATTTAATATTTAAGCTTAGAACAGCAAGTGTTTGTTATTTCATTGGCTTTATATTACACTCTCATCATACCTGGAAAAACTTCAAGTAAGTGTTTTTTTATATGGCTACAGAATCTTCACATAAGATTAGAAAAACCTTAATCAAAGGAGCCAAAAACTAAATCATTATAATTTAAATATTCTGAACAATAAATAATTGTTGAGCAAGTGTAACTGGTTAGGGAAACTATTATTGCCACAATTTGCATATCATTATTCATATTATGATGCAGGTGAAGGACAATCCAATAATTATTTATGAGGAATATGCAATAAAACAAATTATGAAACAGCTTAGAAATGATTTTTTTAAAACTAAGTTTAAAATGACTTTTTTTCAATAAAAAAAAACTTTCAGTCATTCAAGCTCAGAACGGCGAGTGTTTGTTATTTCATTAGCATCATATATCACTCTCTCATCATAGCTGGAATATGAAAGATTCACTTTCCTATTTCTTTAACTTTTATGACAAAGCGTGGTAATGCGTGCCTAGTCACTATTACCAAAACGCAGTAAAGTGCGCCTCTATAGAACTCTCTTTAGAAACAAAATTACAGAAAATAAAACTCTTCAGTGCGGAAAAAGAGATGTATTCGACTTCCTACAATGGCGGCCGTTTCCCTTGCTAGTGTAACCTCTCAATTGGTGAAGTTTTTTGGTAGTTTTTACAAGGCTTTTTTGAAGATGCGATTTCGCTATAATTTATTATAAAAATAATGTACCAAACTTCCGCCTCAATCCCGTAAGAATTTTCCGTATTGCCATCAACTGGTTATGAAATGTAAAAAATTGCGTAAAATGTATTTAGGGGCCATACATATATTATGCACGCAAAAAAGTTGCATTTTTCTTACCCTCCTCCCCCGTTGCACTCCGTACATTTTCCGGACCCCCCCTATGCATATGTACAAATTCGTTACCCCCCACCGGTTGAAAAAATTAATTTTAAGCAAGAGTCAAAATATATTGGTTTTACTCTTTGGGGCAGTCCATAAAAGATGTCACGCGCCTAAGGGGTGGGGAGTCACACATTAAAAGGCGAAGGGGTGCTTAAGAAATGTGACGTCGCATCAAAATGAGCAACTTTAAATAAAAGTTCCTCTAAAGTATTTGATTGCTTGCAATTTATTTTATGACGTTTCAAAGTCTTCACACGTGTTAACGATATTAGAGTGCAGCCTTACACTAAATACATTGAAAAAACTGTTACTATTAATTGAGAAATTAATCATTAATTTCCGCAGCCCTAATAAAGATTAAATTAACTTTCCAATATCAAATACGTTTCAATTGGATTTGACTGGTAAAAACTTCAAAACAAACTAAGTCACAGTAATATTCAAGCTCAGAACGGCGAGTGTTTGTTATTTCATTGGCATCATATATCACTCTCTCATCATAGCTGGGAAAACTTAAAGAAACTATTTACATCCTTAAAATAAATATAGAATCTTCACAGAGGATAAGAAAAATCAAAACAAAACAAAAATCAAAGAACCCAAGAACTAACTCCATATGATTGAAATATTTCAAATTATTGAATGCTGAGCATAACACAGAAATTACCCCACTCATTAGAAATGAGCTTTCCGAAAGTAAAAACTCTTCAATGCTTGAAAAATGATGTATTCGACTTCCGCAATGGCGGCCGTTGCCTGCGCTAGTGTTATCGCTTGATTCGTGATGTCTTTTGGTAGTTTTAACGTTTTTTTTTCAAAAATATGTTTTTGCTATACTTTATTACTAAAATAATAGTACTAAACTACAGGTAAATATTGTTTGAAACTTTTGGATGCGTAAAATAACCATTTTTAGCCTAAAACATGAAGTCAGTATGACATTATAAATGGATTTTACGCAAATTTTTTAATTTCATAACCGTTTGATCGTAACACAGGAAATCCTTACGTGACTGAGGCGGAAGTTTATTGAAAACCCTTATGCGACTTTAAGAGTTTATGCAAGGGAGTGACTCTTCTAAATAAAAGAGTAAGTACATAATCACTGAATACATAAACTTTTGGAGATTCAAAATTGAAAAAAAAAATTTTTTCTTATTTCACTGGAATCATATCACACTGTCTGATCATAGCCAGAAAAGTGTACATGAAATGTTTTCTTTACAATTTCTTTTAGATCACACCGGTAAGTAAATAAGTAGAAAAATCTTAATTAAAAGCAGAAAAATACACTTGAAGGTATTGAAGATAATAAATTAATTTAAATGATATTTCAGACAGGTCTAATTTTCATTTGAAGTTGAGACAGAAAAATGTAAACAATAAAAACCCAAAAAATCGGGAGGGTTGGCAGGCCTGTAGCATGTTGGGTGATTTCCCATTTCTAGATGATTTGTACTTTAATTAGCCGAGAAATTATTAATTTCATTGCTATCCTTTCGACCGTTTCATTATTTTGATTGCCAAATAAAACATGATCCAAAAAATACTTCTTCATAAGATTATATAACCATTGAACTATTGAATGAATAAACTTGGTAAGAAAACAACCTTAGATAGAATCTTCTCAACTTTTCTTTAAAATAAAAGCAATTTAACATTAATGAAAGCTCAGAACGGCGAGTGGTTGTTATTTCATTTACATCATTTTTCACTCTTTCATCATAGCTAAATTGAAAATTATTTTCCCAAAAACATTCAAAGAAATTTTTTTTAAAGTCTCTGTTACAATAGCTATTATTACTTACAGTGAAGGCAAGGTTAGGAGACCTCCAGAACCACAATCCTGCAATCAAGTTCTTCTTAGATTCTCCCAATATAACCATGCTCCCAAAAGCATTTTTCCTGAATTTATCCAACCTCTGGAACATACCTAAAAATATTAATTTTGACATGTTATGTACCAATATTCTTGAATGTAATGCATTCTCTTTAAATAGGGTCTTAAGTTCCACACTTTAAGTTGCTTATCGTTTTCTTGAATCTTATGCTTATTCTGGATGACAATTTAATTCAGCAGTAAATACCAAATTTTAAATTTTCTATTTTATGATAGGAATACTTAATACTGGATAATGGTGCACAATTACTTTTTAACTACGGTTCTACGCTAAAAATAGCATCAAATCACGTTTTCCTCGAGACTTCCGGCAATTGTGTGATTCTACGTGATTTCAATAAAATTTACCGGATGTTTTTTTTTATCTTGCTTCACTTTCGATCCATGTGTGTATTAGTTTGATGTGTGTGTTCACCCGAGGCGTCGAACGGTCTTTAATCGTCATTATTTCGCAGTGCATGTTATTATTAAACTTAATTCATTCCTGGATGCGTTAATCATTTCATTTTTTAAGATAGAATATCTTCAGAAAAGATAAGCATTTTCCTCATGAAATCAAAAGCTTAACGAAGTTGCTTCCCCTTTGTCCGGATTATGGAATAGATATGGAAGTAGCCCTTCAGGAGCTATTGAGATAACTTCAGATTGAATGTTAGTGGATTTTTTTGCATATTATGAAACGCCATTTTATTTCTAATGTCAACTCGCTGGAATGATACAGATTTTGAAATTTAATATTTGGTTTTACTATTTTTACACACAAAAACTAACTTCTAATTTGAGCTGCTGACCGTAAGTCAAAACAAGTATTCAGAAACTTATTGACAGGACAATTATTAATTAATTTACCCTCTACAAGATTAGACACCATAAATGTCATTTTTCCATCCAGATTCTCTGTATATTCACAGTACCAAATTGAGTAATTCTCACGATCAAAATTGTTCCAAAAGTAGGGAATAGCTTCGGTTAGGATGTCTTGATTTGAGTAAACACGCTTGAACTCATCAAGATTCATGGTGCTGAGAAAAAATTTAATATATGAAAGAGAAAACTTAAAACACATTAAGATACAGCACACATGAAATAATTTAAAATACAGTCGAACCCACTTATGTCGACCTCGGTTATCTTGCCAACCCTATTATCTCGAAGCTTTTCGGCAAACCCCTAGGCTGTCAACCCACTTATCTTGACCTCGGCTACCTCGCAAACCCTATTATCTCGACGCTTTTCGGGAAACCCCTAGGCCATCGACATAGCCGGGTCCGACTGTATATATTTTTAAACTGTTTCTTTGCAAATGAAATTTCAATTTAGCCATTACTATTCAGATGAAATAGTAACACATTATCTTTGAATCCCAGGCAATTTTTCACAATACAATCCAGTATGAACAAACTCATTTGACAGACACACTGGCGAAACTGGCTAAAAATGTGTATGATATCTTTATGAACAGATTAGCATTAGCCAACCTGCAACAGGGTTCCATCAAATTTTGTATACCTTCCAATGTTACATACCACTTAATATAATATATGGTATGTCTTTGATGAAAGGAGGTCATATGACAAAATCTAAGACAGGTAATAAATAACCAATCCATACCCTTTGGGCAAAGAGGCAAAGGGGTCTTTGGATTCTGATTTGGGTTCTTCATCCTCTTCTTCAGCTGCAGGTTGAGGCTGAAGTAAAAATAATTTATAATAGATAACCCTTTAATTAACTTTTAAATGACCGTTCCATAAGCTAATTTCTTTTAAATTTCTGATATTAATTAATTGAACTATCAAGTTAGAAAAATCACCAATTGAATACAAGTTTATCAAAATTGTAGTCAAGGTGTAAATTTTTACTACCTTAGGGGTTGCTTTTTCCTTCTTCGGCTGTTGCTGGGGTTGGGCTGTCTTTTTTTCTTTCTTTTTGCTATCACCACCTCCAGCGTTTGCAGCAGCTGAGCCTACATGAAGCTCCTGATATTTTTTAGCTAAATAAAATTTTTGAATATTCAAAAGAATATTTCAGATTTGTTTCTTAATTTACTATACGTTTTGTCTTAATTAAACCAGTAGCCTAAAATATAAAAAATTACGAGTGATAAATTTAAGAATGCCGTCTTCAAATATGACCGCTGGTATTTGTCCTAACAAATATTCATGTCTGCAAAAAAATATCGGGATCTGCTAAAATGCATATCGATAGACCCTAATATCAATATTTCAGACAGTGGCACTGGCATTTTCAATGAGGTAAATTGCATAAAGATGTTTTTTAAAAAAAGGTAGAAGAAAAAAAATTTAAGTGAAGAAATGTTTATAACTTAAACTCATACCATCAAAAGATGCCATCTTGGTAGCTAACTTGACTTCTCCAAGTACAGTCTTAAATTGGGGTTGATTGACTGCTGTAACAAACCATCTGTTTACATTTTGATACGGCTTGCGAAATTCAGGATCAAGAACCTATTAGTGAAATGCAACAACAAAAAAGTCACCGAAGTGTCTCTCAAAGCTACACATGGATATATGAAAAAATTGGAAAACTTTTTAAGTACTCAAATATCCCTCACCTGCTCATACAAAGCTTGCAAGTTGCAAACTAAACTGATGTCCGCTAGTGTGACTCTTTCCCCAACAACAAAGGTACGTGTTTGAAGATGTTCGTTTAACAGAACAAAAACCTTTTTAATCTGGTCTTTAGCACGGTCTGTATCCTGCAGATAAAACACAAAAGCTATCCTGGATTGCTGTCCAAAGGCTCACCCTGCTGATGTTAAAAGATGAAATAACACTTCTACTATTGAATTTAATGATTTGCCAAAAATGTTCATCTTAAAATTGTGAAAAATACTAATAAAAATGCTCAAAAGAACTTTTGAAAATTTAGATGTGAGCAACAGGGTGAGGCTTCAAATTATATCCTCTTGTTTTAACTATTTATATTTCTTTTAATTTCAAAAAAAATTCATGTAAAAAAAGCAAAGTAGAGACAAAACAGTTTACAGAAACCATTTGAATGTAACAGTAAGACATACAGCTATTAATAAAAATTTTAACCCACAAACTGGCTTGAAAGATGATGTGCTCAATGATGCTTCTGTCGATTGCCGGAAGTCGAATACATCATCTTTCATGCACTGAAAAGTTGTTATTTTCTGTGATTTTGTTTCTAAAAAGAGTTCTATCGAGGTCGTTTTGCTAGGCTTTGGCAATAGAGGCTAGACACGCATTATCGTGCTCTAACACATTAAGAGTTAATATGACTGATGTTCCCTAATTAATTCTACATTGCTAGGCGTCATAACTTTACTGCATACCAGCAAACCAATCAAGCCATGATTTGACATTTTTGTGGGCCAAAAGTCCTTTTTACATCAGAAAGCATGAAAATACAGTCTATTGAAATTTAAATGTTTAAAGATTTGATTTACTCTTAAGTTTTATCAGTTTAGAAATCACTAATAAGACAGTTCATGGGTTAAAACTTGTAATGAACCAAAAAAATATAAGGACATTTTTGTGCAAAATTTATAATCAGTCAAACCTGTTTGTTGTATTGAGTGATTCCCAAGCAAGGGAATACCCATGTACATGCAGCTGGTAGGATCTCATTGTCACTAAAGCTGATCCACTGTTGAATCAATGCAGCATCTTTGCTATTATCACCATGAAGTTGAGAATTGGAAACTGAAATTAAATTTTTGTTGAGATTTAACCTTAGCCTTAAATAGTGAATTATGCACATCTTTTTAAAGCTAAGATAAAATGTTCTTCACAAGGCACAGGTGAGCACCTTGACAGAGCTAAAAGTGAACCGACCATTCATTTAAATGAAACTTAAATTATATAGTATTATAAATAATACTCCATGACATAATAATAAAAATAAATTTTATAAAATTTCATTTAATGTAATGTCCAAATTGGATAATATGACTGTGAAACTAACATTGAACCCAAGGCCTATCTTTTAATTCAATAGCTCCTGAATGGCTACTTCAGTATCTATTTCATATTCCTGACCAAATGGAAGCATCTTAGTTAAGTTTTTGATTCCATTAGAAAAGTACTTCTCTTTTCGTTAGATATTCGTTTATCTAAAAAAAATATAAATGCCCCAAGTAATGTATTAAGTTTCATAAAAAATATATCATGCACTGCAAAATAATGATTAAAGACAGATATGATTTTCAGAACCACGGGTGAGATCAAATGTGAAACAAGATAAAAACACTCAGTAATATTTTTTGGAAACTCATTGAATCACACAATAGCCGGAAGTTTCAAGGAAAGCGAGACTTTGAAGCTATTTATAACTAAAAATGTGAAAGTTCACCCCTATGTGAACAAATGCTTTTGGACGCATCCATACAGACCCTTAAAAAGACCTATTTAGTTGCATCAGGAGATAATGTATTAAGTTATCCGCTAAGGTTCCTCACCATAATATGCAATGGCATTGCTTTCAGACAGTAGGAATCCATCATTTCCCTCAAAAGCTGGAACCTAAATAAATATAAGAATTTGACAAATTTGAACATTTTTAATTACTACTGATAACTATTTCACATGCTTCACAAACAGCCAAAATGAAAATTTATTTAACTATACACTCAACACTCAGCTAAAATTTACTCATATTTATTATTTGGTAACCATTATTCACAACTATAGCAACTTAGGTTTTTATTTATTTTTTTTTAATGTCCTACATTTTGATTTATTTTATAGTTATTTTATTGTACAGTAATAACCCAAGTACAAAAGTAACAAAGACATTACGAGTCTAGTTTTAGACTGATGTATGGGGAAAATGTGACATACCTAAATAGTCCAGGCCAAAACAACTATGAAAGGTGACTATTGGCAGGCGGAAAAGTAGTTTAAGATGCAGGATTTAGGAGGAAAGGGGAGTGGAAATGCTCAAATTTGCTGCTTTTTTTTTTAAATAGCAAAAATTGCAAGGATAAAAAAATAGGGGTGGGGGTTAATTTTTACTGTAGCTCTCAGCGCCAAAACTGTATCCAAGTGGAGGCTTAACTGGTAATAATAGAACAAAAGGTGTGGAAATCTCTCCTCTCCTGCAATCTGATTGACACTAGTCTTTTTTTTTTAAAATAAACTACACCATAACCTTCTTTTTTCAAAAAACACACAAAAGTCTCTCACATTTCCCTCCTCTTCTCTTACATCTTGGTGCAACGCAAAATAGTGCGGTTGAGCACCACATTTAATTTTAGTCTATATTAGCAAACTGCATTTTTTAAAAATTTTTTTAAAACAGCAAAATAGAAAAATGGTTCTCACAGTTCATGCTTCTGAAGCACTACAACTAAACCTAAACCTATAACCTTTCATTTTAGAAAATTCCCCTTTAGCTCTAAGCCCCAATGCGCTGTAATGCACGCCTAGATAAAATGAAATAAGGGAAAATAAAAACTCAACGCGTGAAAGATGGTATTCGACTTCCAGCAATGGCGCCATTGCCCGCGCTTGTGTTATCGATCGATGCATGAAATATTTTTGGTAGTAACGTTTTTTTTTTTTGAAGATCTGATTTTATTATAAAAATAATAGTACTAAACTGCAGGTAAAAATAGTATTTAACACAAGATAGTGTTTTGGATACATAAAATAACCAATCTTGTCCTAAAAGATAACTCAGTATGACTCATGTCAATGACAATAATATTATATATAATAAATCATAAATAATAAATGCATTTTTCACATTCTTTAAAATTTCTTAACCAGTTGATCGCAATATGGGAAATCCTTACGGGAATGAGGCGGAAGTTTATTGAAAACCTTCTGGGGCTTAAAGAGTAAATTAACTGCTATTTTAAACAGCTGTCTCAGTCTCACTGCCCAGTTTTCACGTTTGTCTACAGTTTTAGTTTTAATTAAGAGTTATCCCAAAATAATTAACTAAATTAATCATAACTTTCTAAACTTCAAACCATAATTTTGATATCAATAAATTGCATTTTTCAAGCCCTTTAAAACCATCTAGATCTTCAAGTTAAAGCTATGGCTTTAAATACTTTAATTTGAAAATTTTGTCCAAGTACTACAATTTCTACAAATTTAGTACAAATACACTGTTGAATCCTAAGACAAAAACTAAAACATTTGGCGAAAGGTCATTCTCTTTTTGTGCAGCCAAACAATGGAATTACACTTCATTACACATCCGTAGTATTTCAACTGCTAAGTCATTCAAGACTGCACTTAAGACACATTTTTTAAAAATTTATTTTGAAAATTAATGAAACATTTATTTAAATGATAAACGTAGTCTAATGTATAACGTATTGTCATATATGTAGTTAGTATGATATGAATGTTTCTTTTATTAATAATATGTATTGTTATTTCCATGGTCCATGTAAAGTAGGTACTTGGACAAAATTTTCAAATTAAAGTTATAGCTTTAAGATCTAGTTGGTTGGAAAGGGCTTGAAAAATGCAATTTATTGATACCAAAATTATAGTTTTATGTTATTTCTAAAGAAAGTTATGAATTTTTTAGTGAATTATTTTGGGATAACTCCGCTAATTGAGACATATAAGAAAATATAAAATAGACAAAAGTGAAAATTGGGCAGTGAGACTGAGACAGCCGTTTAAAATACCAGTTAATTAAAGTTATTTCAGAAATGACTGAAGATAACCATAACAACCCATATATTTCCGCATTCGTCATATCATTGCCAAAACAAGCGTCCTAAAATTAATTCTGAATTACGCAAGTTTGACTCATTAATATTCAAAATGGCCGTCAAATTTGCATATGTGATATTTTAAATTGAGCACAACTTAAAAATAATTATCCAAAATATTAAGTCAAGCACATCAAACTGTTCGTGTTGAAAAGGAGAAAAATAATTGACAAAAATCCTTGTTTAATACTGGTTGATGTAGTCGAGTGGCCCTTAAACATTACATTTTTTTATATCTCAGGAAAACAAATTAGTATTTACAAATGCAAATGAAATATCTATTTATATTGCTTGTTAGTCTTCTATACCTTAAGTAACTTAAAATAGTGTTATTAATAATGTTTAGCCACTAGATTAGATCAAATTTGAAAATAATTGGCTGAGGTACATAGAAGAAAATGTCGGCCATCTTGAAAAATAGGGAAAAAACCATGTGGTGATTGTTTTGATAATTTTTTTTTAATATTTGGGGGAGGTTGGGGGGGATGGGACTTTATCAATTCTTGTAGATATTTGGATGCTGAAAACAGTTGTTACCATTAAAATCGCGAGTGATGGCGACTCTTAAAGATATTTATATTATTTTATGTAGTTAATTTACTGTTACTCAATTAATTACATTTTATTTTAATAATGAAATTCAGCACAAAAAAATTGGAGAACATAGTTTGTAATGTTCAGCATCCAATTATCTTTAAAATGATATATACCACATCCAATTTCATCAAGAAATTACACAGAAAAGTGCAATTTTCTTTACACACATGCGCATTGTTTACATTTTTAAGTGGACAAAAAGTTGAACAAGGGGCGGATAATTCAGCAAAGATTTTTCACAAAGTGAAAAAGTACCTATGTAAAGCAAAGCGCTGTGAGCCCGGCTCCTTGCTGGGATACAGCGCTATATAAATTATCATTTTATTATTTTTTATTATAATACGTTCCCAAATAGGTTATATAGCAATTAATTCCGCATACTCTTTTGTTCTTTAGGTTTAGATTTAGAATTTTTATTTGTTAATTTAGGGTTTGGGTTAGGTTTAGTTATAATTTAGAATTTAGGGTTAGGTTTAGTTTTAGAATTTTAATAGTTGAATTTTCCAATTTCTTTGGTTCCCGGCATATCAACAAAGATGGCGGCCATGTTGAGTGGGAACGTTAAATCGGATTTTACCCAAATACGCCTTTAATTATAGCCCTTAAATACAAATTACAAATTAGTTTGCAATCATTTCATTGGAATTTAGTACTAGACTAATACAAATTAATTGACAATCATTCCAGTGATTCAGTGACGGCACATTAGATTGTCATTTTAGCAAAACTATTACTAAACGCTAAATCTCACCTTTCCATTAGGAAACTTTTTCAAAAAGTCTGCAGTTTTGTTGGTCTCGCCAAACTTAAAATTCGTGTCGACTTTCACGTCAGCACCACTGTATTGGGCGGCTATAAGAGCCTTGTTAGCCCGGAAGCTTTGGGGATAAGTATAAAGAGTCTGTGAAAGAAAATATACTTTAAAATATACTTTAAAATATTCAATGAAGCTAAATGTCACTAGATGTGTATTTTAAGAAGTAAAATTGTTAAAGGTAAACTGGATTTAAAAGGTCACTAGAAATACACTCACACCGGCAGCCATGTCTAATGTAGAAAAGGAAGCGGAATGTTCCTTGTATTCGAATAAGACAATCGTTTTCGGTTCTCCGAATACGTGTACAAAAAAATAATTAAATTTTTTTTTCTAATAACTTTTAAGAAAATTCTCTAAACTCATCAAACTTCAAAGCATCATTTTCTAATATTTTTTTAAAATTATTTACTTAAAAATCAACCCTTTCAAATAATAATTAATGTATTTCAATGAAATAGCTAGACTATCTTATCTTATATTACAGACGCTCCTTCTGTACAGAAGATTATTGCGTCCTACGTGTATCTATGGTTTGTGTTTAGTCCTGTATTCTTATTAGAGTTTTAAATAATCATAAAGTGTTGGCTTCCCTCGTTTCTTCAGGCAACCCATCCACGCCCGAATATCGGACGGGAAGAAATATAACTTGTATGTGTTTGTTCTTGCATACAGAATAAGAAATGTGTGTTTATGTTTATGTCTGAGTATCTGAGGGTTGTATTATGTTATCTTTGTGTTGTATTACTAAATTAGGATTAATTGCTTTATGTATAATTACTAATTTACTCCTGTAGTGTTTCAAGGTTTAATGATTTAACTAATGGTGTTACGCTTGTCAGTTTTGAATGTTCTCCAGTAATGAATCTGGCAGCTCTTTTTTGAATTTGTTCTGGTTTATCAATATTTTCTTTGGTGGATGGCTCCCTTACAAAAGATGCATATTCTAGAATAGGTCTCACCAGGGTGATGTAGCATTTTAGTTTTATATCTTTATTACATTTGTAAAATATTCTTTTTTTTTATAAAACATAAGGCTAAGATTTTGTTTGATTTTTTAATAACTTCATTGACATGGGGATTCCAAGATAGTTTCTAATGTATTATGACTCCTAAGTATTTTGCTTCTTCAGTCTGGGTTATTTCTTTTCCATGAATTAAATATTTTGAATTTATTTGTTTCTTTTTCTTTGTTACTCTTAGTCTTAGCAGTTGACACTTTTCTGGGTGGAAGGACATACTCCAGTTAGTTTCCCATTTTATTAATTCATCTAAGTCTTTTTGTAAAATGTTGCTATCTTGTTCTGACTTAATAGATTATACAATCATCAGCAAATAACCTAACTTGTGTTCCTGTTGAGATATTGTTGGGTAAATCACTGTATTGGTTGGGTATATATATTAAAAATAGTAAGGGCAAGGGACCTAGGACAGTTCCTTGTGGAACTCCTGAGTTAACCTTTGCATACAGGATAAGAAAAGTGTTTTTATCCTAGACTATAACTATTCCATAATTGTTTTAACAATGGGCCATTCATTGAATGGCTTTTTAATTAATTAAATCATAAAACAAGAAAGAAAAAAAAACAGCATCAATGTAGAATCCAATCAGACTTGTCATAAATTGACACGCTCGTTGTTTTAATTATTTTTTTTTATTGTTCATGCTTATTCATTACCTAGCTTAAATCATTTAAATCAGTTCTACCCAGACTGATCTTAGTCTAACACATTTTTGGTATAAGAAGGGCCTCCCGCTCCCACCCCACCTTTTCTCTAAACAAAAGATTATGGGATAATAAATCAAACGAGACGCGTATTTATTTAATTTATCCTTACAACTTACGTCTATCTGTGCGTGGCATTATATTATCTTTGTGTTGTGTCTATTTATTAGACTTAGAAACTTAAAGAATAATTATCTTCTTCTTAAAAAAATGGGGGGGGGGGTATTTTAGTAGTAATTCTATGCATTTTTTTTTTAAAATGTAAGAAAAGGGTGGTAGAGAGAACTAACTATATGACATGTACACGTATTTAAGAGATAACTGCGAATTCAATACTGGTATCGATATTTATATAACTTGCACAGAAACGAAGTAAACTCTAAGGGGAACGCTAAATAACAAAACAATTCTAATTTAAATTATTTGATATTGAAGTGCTTAAAGTATTTTTTTAAAACCCGGTGTAACAGGCCATACGAAACCCACGACCAGAATATACCCGGGTATAATCTAGCCTAGGCCAGATTATACCCCTTTGACAAAATGAGGATCTATAGTAAAAATGAATGAATGACTATATAGATATTCTATTGGAGTTTTAGTTTTGTCAGAGAAATTATACTCGTTTCTTAAGTAGGAAAAGTGTTTTATTTACAATGAAATAACAATAAAAAAATAATTAATTTTATTACGATGTCTGATAGGATGGTAACTTTTTATCTTAAGTTACAGTCTACACAAATAAAGATGGAATAAACATTTATTTATTTTTTTGCGGGGGGGGGGAGGTTGGTGTTGTTGCTTTTTTAGAAGCCACTGAAATTCTCCCCCCCCCCCCCCACGTAGACAAAGCTAAATCCGCCACTAACGGTCATCCTTATTGGTTTTTGCCGATGTTGGATTGTCCGCTTTCCATGCATTCATCTATGCTTATGAAGCACGGATTGTGTTCCGTTTAATCTGCATTCAACAGAACCTCTTACCTCATCGTGCCCTATTATTTTTTATTTTGAACAAGGGAATAGTTAAGCTAATAATATATCGACTGAGAAAATAATAAGAATCACCTACAACGTCAGTAAACTTAAAAATTTTTAGCAATAAACATGTTGCTTCACCCAATCAGTTCCCTGATGGTTTTGTTAAAGGTAAAGTCGGCGGGAGCCTACAACAAAAGGAACAAGAAAGCACAGGTGAAGAAACGGACATCATTGTGATACAATCTGTCTCAAAATTAATCCAGATTAGGACTTTTAATCCACTAATAATAATAACCCCTTTTCAGTCCATGACGGACTCTAGGGCAAGTGAAGTAGCGTTCACAAGTTATTAAGCCACCACTAACGAGCAGGGGATTGTGTGGCTAGCACAATGCCCCGTGGGCCTTGCCAGTAACGTGGTTTGAACTCGTGACTAGAGTTCTTCCCACCGTTCAGCAGTCTAAAGCGCTACTACTTAGACCACCGCGGCCAATTTCAAGACTTAAGTGTCTTAGCACAACTCTTGGCCTTAATTTTGACAAGTTTTTATATTATGGCCGCCGTCGAGATCTTGAACAACCGAGCCATGCACATTAAATGATAAAGAGGGAGGGGCAGTTATTTCAGGGCCATACTCTACATTCTCACAGGAACAGAAGACAACCACATCCTCCTTAGAGATAAAGTAATTCAACACATGAACACTGGCATTTCATAACAACTACATGACAAATTGAATCAAAATGTGGGAATGGATTGCTTTAGGAAGCCAGGAAAACCAACACTGTCAATATTTAAAATTCTAATAAAAATTTTAAAAATGCAAGACTAGCATAAACCAATGATAAGAGTAGGACGCAATAATCTTTAAGTAGCATCTGTAAATGATAAGATAAGGGTAAGAAATCCAAAGTTGTGGCACGCTTTTGAAAAGCAACAAATATAACCACTCTTAATTTATCTTTTTTTTTGTGTGTGTGTGTTTT